>JAGFMF010011823.1:10317154-10337046 GCA_019455555.1 Galemys pyrenaicus
GCCCCCTCCCCTCTGCTCCGCCCCCTCCCCTCTGCTCCGCCCCCTCCCCTCTGCTCCGCCCCCTCCCCTCTGCTCCGCCCCCTCCTGCAGTCTCAATTCTACAGTCAGACTTCTAGGGTTTGTTGCTGGTTTGGTTTTATCTAACCCTTTGTTTTATTTCTCAATATTCCACATATAAGTGAAACCATCCAATATTTATCTTTCTCCAACTTATCTCACTTAACATTATCCCCTCCGGTTCTGTCGATGTTGTTGCAAATGGAAAGATTTCACCTTTTTTTAAAAGCTAGGTAGTATTATACATCTTCCTAACCCACCTATCTGTCTTTGAGCACCAAGTTGTTTCCATTGCTTGGCTATTGTAAATAGCGCTGCAGTGAAGATGAGTACGTGTACCCTACACATTTGCACTACTGCATTCTTCTGACAGACACCCAGGAGTGCTGGATTGTGAGGCAGATCCATTTTTAGACTTTTGAGTAAACTCCATACTCTTCTCCAAAGGGGCGGGACCAGGCTACATGCCCAGCAAGCGTGTAGAGGGTTCCTTTTTCTCCACACTCTCGCCAACACGTCTTGGGTCTTTTTGAAATGGGTTATTTTCACCAATGTGAGGTCACCAATGTCTCTCAATGTGGTTTTGATTTGCATTTCCCTGACAACAAGTTATGAGAAGCATTTTTTCCTGTGCCTGTTGGCCATCTGCATGTCTTCTTTGAAGTGACTAACTTTTCTGTCCATCTTTTAATTGGGCTATTTGTGTTGAGTTAAATGTGTTGTAGATCTTGGATCTCAGTCTCTTATCAGATGTCTGCTGTTCAAACATTTCCTCCCATTCAGTAGAGTGTCTTTTTATTTTAGTGACAGTTTCTTTTGCTGTGCAGAAGTTTTTTATTTGATGCTTTGTTTTTTATTTTGATTGCTTATATTCTCTTTTGTTTCTCTGCTGTTAGAAATGAATCCAGAAAGATATCACTGAAGCCTGCGTCGTGGTGGGTGTTGCCTATGTTTTCTTCTATGTATTTTGTGGTTGCATATCTTACATTCAAGTCTTTTATCCATTTTGAGTTCTTTTTTGTGCATGACATGAAATAGTTGTGTAGTTTCATTCTTTTGCACATGGCTGTGCCGTTTTCCCAACACCATCAAATGGAAAGATTTTAAATCAGCACCATTTGTGCTAATTGTCATAGGTAATATAGGGAAATCTTGGCTATGATTCCCATCACATTTTCTCCTTGATAATGTCTTTAAACATAATTCTTTGAAAAATTGTATAGAAGAGTTTCGGTCACAATTATATGTTTGGCATTTACTTGAGAAGACCTGCTTGACTAGATGATAAGTCATGTTCATTGCCAAGCTGCTAGAAAAAATATCTCTGAGTACCATCTGGAAAACCGGTTGGTCATAGACATCATTCATGTCAACTTATTCTTAGAAGAGCTGGGAATAGAACTCAGAACGTTTGAACTTGTATTCCAGTGCCTTTCTACCTCACCTACTTAATGATGTGCCAGGAAGACCTAGAGTCCAGAACTAAATCATAGGGAAGGCAGTTTAAGTGGTTTTGGCTCATTCACCAGGTACTTGTAGAATGTGTTACTGTGTAAAGAATGCAAAAGGAGCAAATTAGTCTCCTGTGCCTGAAAGCTGGTTTCCCTAAGTTGGCATGCAGATATAACGCCAATAGGATAGGACTGAAGGTTGTAGAACTCCTACAAATAATTCTCTGAAGTCCAGAGCTTGACCCAGTCCACCAGGGTTTCTGAAACAACTCTCACCCTGATCATTTCACCGTTCCTTTTACCAAACAATGTGTCCAGAGAAAGTACATAAACACAGTCCTTTCAGCAGACCTTCTTTAGATGACCTAAGTCTCAAGTTCACATTCATGACAACTTATAAAACTCTCAACTCCCTGGGCCAAAGGAGTTGTTCTTCTAGGTACACGTTCCACTTAGACATTCTAAATAACATTTTTGGGTTTTGAATTTTGTCTTTTTCTTCTCAATGCAATAATAGCAGCGATAGTGGTATCTATGATCAGTTGTTAAACATTAATATTATTACATATATCAAAACATTATTTCCAGTTGCCCACTTGGTAATGAGCAGATATTTAGTATAACCTCTTCCATGGGGGATAAACCAGGCTGGGGAGACAGACATGCCAGGGTCTTCCAGCAACCCAGGCCCTCTGCATGCTGCCCCCTGCTGCTCCCACATTGATTTCCAGTTGCTCTTCCTCCAAGGGTTTTCCAATAGTATTTTTAAGCAGCAGTGCCCAGTAGGGATTGCCCCTCAACAGCAGCACCTCCCAGCTTTCCTGCCCCCCAATCCCATTTTATCACCTGGGAAATTTCCAGCTGCTCCAGTCAGTGGCTTCTCTTGCCACTAGAACAAGTCTGCATTTTCCTAGTAACTTGAAAGCTCCGTCTACAATCTTAGCATTATCTTTAGAGAGTGACTCCTCAGAAGGTCCATTTAGAATCTTCTAGGAATAGCTAAAACACTTCCTTTGAGAAATATTAAGAGAAAAAATGATAACATATAATGAGGTATGCTTGGCTACACAGTATTTCTACATGGTGATTTTTGTCACAAGAGTCACATGAGGCAGGTGGTATTATTTTATAGGTGAAGATCATGGCAACTGGCCTCAAATATTTGTATTCCTTGGCCCTCACTTTCACTCTTGGAAAACATACAGAGACCTAATTACTCTTCTCCTGTCACTTCTGTGCTTATCTATGAGTCCCCATTGTCTTCAGAATAAACACTTAATTCTTTAACTTGGAGTAGAAGGCACTATGCAAATGATTAAAAGGTTCTTTTCCCATTATGTCTACCAGTTCCCTCTAATATAACTGTTATCATCCAGTCCAAATGAATTACTGAGTGCCTCACACCTCCTACTCAGTCATCTATGAGAGACACATTGACGATCTGAGGAAAACATTCGATTTGGGGACAGATAGGTTGTTGTTTTTTTTTTTTTTTTTTTCTTTTCAGATCCTCAATTCTACCATTAACTAACTCTCCAATCTTTAGAAAATAATTTAGATTCTGTGTCCCAGTAGTTAAAAGTCAATGTATCCATTTAAGGTGTATTTTGGGGTGAGCAACTAGACATGCCCCTTGCTGTTCTGGAGCTCACCCTCTGGACTGTCATGGAGGGGTGGGAGTTGGGAGCCAAACTTTGAAGCTGGTAAGAAGAGGACAGTCAAAGGGAGGGGCTTGTGGAGTGAGTGGAGATGAAAGTGGAACTAGCATATGGCCCAAGATGAGGCTGTATGAGGAAGCAGGGTAAAATCCTAAAAGCTGTTTTCTATTTCTCGAAATTTTACCTGTACCTGGAATTTCTACAAGTTCATATCCGACCCACATTACAAAACCTTCTCTAAAGCTGCTTTCTCCCAGAAGCCTTCTTGAATCTTCCCAGGAAGAGGCTTTCCATGTTCTGACCCTCCCAAGAGCACATTTCTTGCCTTGTAGTTTTGTAACCTGCATTATACTGCTCCTGTAGCTCCACATATTTCATCAGCAATAAGACCCAAGCCTGATTTACACTGGACCCCCAAGTTAGCACTTACTAATAATCATTTACATAAAAGTGAACGATAAAATAACTATTGTTTATATAGTGTATCTACTATGTAATGTATAATATATGATAATGAAATGTAATAGCTTTAATGTAATAACTTAGGGAGTTAATGCAATCATTACGGAATGAATATATATATATTGCCAGCCCATTTCTTTTCTGAAGGCAGCAAAGAGTGACAGCGAAAAAAACATAGGTTTCTGAATAAAACTAACTTACATAAATAGTTCTTTCACTTCCTAATTGTGTGATTTTTAAATAAGCCTCCTAGTATCTCCAAAACTTATTTTCTTTATCTGGCAAATAGTAGCAAAAATACCTAGATGTAAAGGTAATCGCAAAAATAGATGGAATATAACAAATAAATGGAGTACAATACGTCATCCTTGATCAATAAATTCTGGCTTCCTCTCAGTTCCACTGTTGGCATTCATTAAAGATCAAGAAGGAATGGAGAACCAGAAAAGAGCTAGGAAGACAATATTTATATATTTCTTTTTTTTCTTTTCAGATATTGTATCCATTTGGTATTCTCATTTTAATATAAATTTCCGGTATGCCCTTACTGTTATTAAGGTGATAATATTTCATTCCATGGTCTGTTTCATTTCCCACTATACTGCACAACTTGCTTCCTATTTCATTGTCCTCCCTACAAATCTGTATAATAATAATCACAAACAATAAACAAGAGCTTTTACTTTGATCAGAGTTTGACAGAAATCACTGGTTAAAAGTTTCCCATTGTCTAAAGGATCTTATAAGCAAGGGAGAAAATGAAGAAGAAAACAGGAAATATATTGACTGAATAAAATCACTAAGGTCAGAATACCACATCATCGAACCAGGATTTTAAAGAGCAAAATGTTGAAAATCAGAACTGTAAAGATGCAAAGGCTCAGAAATGAGTAATTTTTGAAAATGTCTGCATTTGAGGATAAAAGGGGGCTCAGTTTGTATCTCATTTTGCTTTATATTCTTCAGGGTTGATGACATAATTAGAAACATATCTGGTAACTCCTGATGGCATAAAATCATTCGTTTATATTACACTGCATTAAGAGGTGTGTTTTAGAAGGTTCAAATGAAATTATGCTGATGAAAGAAAGGCAGACACAGCATTTATGAATTTTCCCTGAATTTTCTCTGAAAAGACAAGCTAATTCATTTTCCATGTAAGAGATCCTTGAGATTGAGAAGAAAGTTACTCCCAGCATTTTCTGAATCTTCCCTGGGTAATCAATCAAGAGACAGAATTTGGAACTAGGTACATCTCTCCCAGTGGAACAACCTCCATCTGTAGCTGCTCTTGTTAAAACAGATTTAGTACCAAACCAGAAGGCAAGATCCCAGACTCTGTGAGTGGAGTGGAGTTGTGTGCTCTGTGGCCTGGAGCCTTAGCTCTCCATCTTTACTATGTAAAATGAAGAGACTATGTCCTCTACTCTGGTGTATTACCTCAGTTATACATGACCCGGTATTCTTTCACATCAGTGATAGCTTTCATAAATTGAGTTTACCTTTAAAATTGCTGAGGCAATCAAGCAACCCCACTAAAGGAGAAAACCCCTAGAATCTATCATTAGCTCTAGGTTGCCATTTCCTGGTTCACTGGTCTCTCAGACCATGACCTACTAGAGGTCCCAACATGTTTTGGGATTGAGCCCATTCCTGTCCTGGCTCTTTTCTGTATATTTTCTGAAGAAAGCCCAGAGTTGTAATGCTGTTATGTTTCTTCTAAGGCAAACCTAGAACAGTATTTTCATGAAATAGCCTCATCAGCTTTTATTCACAGCTGATGTTTTCCTTTGACATTTTTACAGTCTTGGAGAGCAAGGTCAGTGTCCATTTCACTTACCCTAAACCCATCAATGATTTTAAAATAGAGATAATAATTTCAAAGTTCTCACAGTTTCTAGGGTTCTGGATGGAAGGGTATCTGAACTTCTGTTGGCAATCATCCTTATGGTCTCTAGGTGGCAAAGGTGGTTAGGAGCTTTTGGGAATCGGGGTCTCTTCTTGCTCACTAAGTCTGTTGTCCCTTTGGAATTTTGAAAAAAGAGGCTGGGGGTTCAGATGACCTTCAACCCTGCCAGGTGAGGACTCCCAGTCATAGAAGGCTCACCAGGGCTGAGGGTTTCAAGCACTGGAAAAAGACAAATGAGCTGACCAATTAAGGACCTCTTTGGGGAGCGGCAGCCTGAAGCCATAGAGCTCTTAAAGAGCCAGCTCTGGGCCTCCCTGGTGGCGCAGTGGGTTAAGCAATGCACTATGAAGTAACGGCAGCCACTGCAGCACGAGTTCAATCCCTGCCACTGGCCAGGGAGGGGACCCACATGGTGCAGGCAGACCTCTCCTGCCTCGCCCGCTGCTCCCCTCAGCAGTGTACTTCTGTTGATCTGCCTGTTCTGCTCCTCGCTTTCTGTGGTGAATCCTCTCACACCCCCCCCCCCCACACACACACACATCTCTGGCCTATACCCCAGTGCTTGTATGCATAAATAAATAAATCTTTAAAAAAATAAAAATAAAGAGCCAGCTCTTTTACCAACTTAATTTTCAGTCTAATGAAGGTCAGTTTACAGACATCTTTAAGCCTGGTCAAGATATAGGCGCTTAAGTTTTCTCTACAAGAAAGAATCACAGGTTCAGAACTGAGTACCAGAGCCAGATTGTCTGCTTCTACATCTCTTCCCAGAAGATTAAACACCTGTCTTGTGGTCAGAGATTAGCGAGCAGAAGTTATACAGGAATCAGTACTATTCAAATCCTTTATTCAGTAACTGGTTTTGTTTGTTTGTTTGTTTGTCTGAGCACTTATTGTGAACTCAGGAAATAAAAAGTAATTTTGTTCAATTTTAAAAATTTTTCATAAAAAAATTTTTAGCTCCTCTGTTCTAGATTTTCATGATAGAGTTTCTACACTAAAAGATCCTGAAAATTGAACCCAAATCCTTCTTGTTTGGGGTGAGGAAATGGTATACAGGAGCATAAGTGACTTTCCAATGTTCAAAAGTAGATGTGACAGGTTAAGTCTCTATCTTAGGTCGCCTGGGTCACCATCCAGCACTCCTCACATGGTTATATGAGAATAAATATGTCCTCAGAGAGATGTTCTGATGCATCCAAACAATTTTCAATTAATAAGTATTGAGGGAGAACCCACTGGACTGGATTTTGACTTTTCTGGGGACCCCAAGCATGATTCTCTGTTGGACCTACTCCTCCCGGAGAAAATTGTTGAAAATTGTATTTAAAAACTGCATTGGTACAAAAACAGCTATGTTAATATAACAAATTAAAGCAGTTTCTCTGACCCAAAAGTTCATTTTTTTCCTACTGATTTTAACAGCAATTGAATATTTTCTGAGGACCCTAAATGTCTTGTATCTTACGAGTCAGTTCCACACATGACAGATGCAAGCCATGGACCCTAAAAAGGAGACAGAAGAAGTGAGGACCTATTCTCCCCCTCAGTCAGCACATGATAGAGTGGAGGAGAGGGTATAGGATGCAATTCTCACTTCCTTCAGTAGTGGGTCCTCTTCAGACTTAGTAAAGATTAGAATTTACTAACATGACTGCTAGTCACAGATCATTTCCCACATGAATGTTTGGTAAGGAGACTCAGACACAGCATTTCACTTGCATAATGCTTGTCAACTCTCCTCCCTGCTTCTACCCAACCATTTCTAACAACAGCTGGCCATTCCAGGGCGGAGATAATATGCTTACCTACACTAGGGTAATATTTTCTCTCGCTCTATCATCAGGTAGGTGACTGGTGTCACTTTTCTTAATAAAAAGTCATTGCTAGAAGCTATCTTCACTAAATACTCTTGACATCACTTCCTTTAATGGAGCTTAAAAGTTATAAAATATTTAGGCAGCAAGGCGTGACAGCATGTTTATTACTGGCCCATTCATTCGGCGGTCCCTTTCCTGCTTTCCCTGGAGATGCATGTGGATACAAATCGTGATGCTGTCCATATTGGTTTTTAAATAGTTTACTACATGGAGAAGCATCAGCATAATGATTAGCATGTCAAAATAAATACGATCACATCAAATACCCTATTATCATATCCTATTATCAAATGAAAATAAAATGACCCCTGACAGTGTCAAGTCTCCAATTCTCTGGCCCCTGGCTTTTCCACAACACTATAGTCTCTCTAGACCAGTGGGTAACTAACTTATCTGGGTAAGTTAATTCTATCTGCTGTTACTTTTTGGTGGAGAAAGAACTGGATGACCACACAAATGGGAAGGAGCTAAATAGAAACCAAAAACCTGTGCAGTATTATCCACACAAAAATAAGTTTAACACAATTAAAAGCTACAGATCCAAGTTGATTAATATGAAAACAGCAACAAAAACTAAAACCATTCCCCAAGCAACATTTACTATATACTGAAATGGATGATTTTTTTTTTCCTCAAAAATTTTAAGAATATCAATCATCCATTAGATTATATGCTCAATAGAAGTTTTTCAAAATAATTAAGACATTTTAGTAGAATAATGGTTGTGCCTTAGTCAACTCACCTTCTGTGTTAATTTATAGACATCAGATTTCAATGAGCCTTAATAATTCACTTTATAGATTATAATAATTCACTAAATAGTGGCTGGTACTGTAACAATGAAAATACGTGATGATGTTTCACTGACATGTCTCACCCAAATGAAAGATTTGCACTTGATTCTCATGGAACACTTAGGAGCCTCTGGTAGGTTCTTCTTAGTGGGTTCTACTGTTCTACTCAGACATGCCTTGAGCACATCCTAAGTGCTCAAGAACAAGTAAGAGTTTGCTCCACCTTCCTGCCAAACCCTTTTCCCATGTGTAGTATGATACGGCACTGTCTCTCTAAGACACATGTTGCCTTGATAGGATTAGAAGTCCAGGAGCCAAGATATGGAATCCACATTCCTTGCCCTTTCAAAGTGTCTCCCAGAATACTACTCAGCTATGAAAAAGATAAAATTCTGCCATTTGCAACATGAATGGCCCTAGAATGAACATAATACCTAAAAGGTAATTAGTGTAATATGTCAAATGGAGAAGGACAAACAGTATGACTTCACTGTTCTGATAAACAAAACAAATGAACAAAACAAAAGCAAAATCTAGACTCTAAAACAACATAATTGTTACCAGAGAGAAAGGGGAGGGGAGGGGGTGAGAAAATCAGGGCAAAAGGGGTCAACTGTCTGGTGACGGGTAGAAACTAGATCCTGGTGATGAACAAAACATAGCATTTACAGGTGCTGACTTAAAAGACTGTACCACTGAAAGCTATATCATGTTCTAAGCTAATGTTACTTCAATTTTCAAAAGAATATCTCCCAGAACACCCATTGCTCTTTTGTAGGTCAGATAAAATTATTTTTTTAAAAATAAGTTTTTAAAAAATGACTATGTGAAGGCTTTGAGAAATCAGACCAAAAATGGAAAATGTGGCATCGAATATAAGTGGGTAATTAAGCGACAGCTCATGTCCTGACAGATGATTCTAGAGAAAAAGCCAAACAAAGTCTGCCATATGTTCAGCTTTCTGTGTAAACCGCTATAGACAGAAAGAGCTTTATAGAATATTCTATAGCATATGTCTAGTCAGTGTGTTTGTTCCACCCTACTCATTGCCAAATTCCAAATGCTTAAAATAATTAACCTTTGCCACCTCTTTGGAAAGGTTTTCAATGCATTAAAAAGGAATATTTTAGTTGTCATCCTACAAGGCAATGACCCATCAAAATTTACCAGTGATGGAGATTTATTTTCCCCTGGAATTCAAAATCAACATGTAGTTTAAGAAATCTCTCTTTTCTAGAATACTGTTTAGGTAGTTATACAAATGCCAAATGCTGGTTTTCCAACCACTGAGAAATATGCATAAGAAATAATATTAATAAAATGGACACTTTACTTAGTGTTAAGTTGCTATTTGTAAGAGTTTTTTTTTTTTTTTAGTTGCTTTATAGAACATGAAGTGCCAGGTACATGCTCTGTGCTACAGATACAAATATAGATGAGACCTGCTCCTTACTCAGAAGAATTTGTACCCAGATGGTGGAAATGTACTTGTAAAGAGCCATACCCAGAGACAGGAGCTTGAGAGTACAGGAGATTTGTACTGTGTCAGTTCATTCTGCTTGGTCTGTTTCTCAGCACTCCCTTCCCTATACAGATCAGGTTACCATGCACCACAAAAGCTCTTCTGTAGAAACTGGAAGACAGAGAAGTGAAATAGCTGCATTCTTATTAGACTCAGAAGGCTGGAGTAAGACAAGGAGTTCTGTGACATCTCCCATACGTGGCTAGTATCTGAGGTGAGGCAGCCAGAAGCCAACTCATAGCAACTCCAGTTCCTTCTGCCATCTGCCTCAGCTTCTCTGGTTCCTGGACCAGTTCCAATCTGTCCTTCTTTTGCATCTTCTCCTCTCTGTCCCAGAGGTGGACAAGATAACCTCTGTGAGCTGTTGCATCAAGTAACTGGCTCCAACATTTGTAGTGTCAAATCCCTATCACAAGTCATATGTATCCTAGCGGTTCTGCCGGGGTATCAAGAAATAATCCTTAGCCAGGTGATATTTGAGTTGAGGTCTTCAAAGATACAGAAAAGCATTCACCAACACAGAAAGGAGAAAGATATTGCAGGCAAGGGGAATAGTATATCGAAAAAAGCCACTCAGGAGCATTTATTCAGGAGAAATGACCATCAAGTTTGTGAGTTCCTGATGATTGAAACTGAAAAGGAAGGCTGAGAGAACTGGTCAGGATTGTGAAGTTTGAATGAAATCCAGCAGGAAATCAGGAGCTATAGAAAGAAACCTAAGCAACTACTACATGGATGTGTGCATGTGTGCCAGTTCTTGTGTGAAATGACCAGATTTACATTTTAAAGATAATCCTAGCATCTGTGTAGAGGGTAGATTAGAAGGGTTAGCACAGGCCTGGAGCCAGAGAATTTGGTTAGGCGCCTATTGCAATACCAGTTAACAAAAGATGAAGGATGGTGGAAGCTGGGGAGAGTCACCTGCTCCGTACAGTCTATAATTTCATTTTGTGTATACAATTATATGAGGCATAAATCAATCACCATTTAGATGGGGAGGATCATTCCTTTGAAAGCGTCACTCTTCACATAGAGTTAAATCACACTGACACTGAGCACCATTTAGGAATCCTCAAGGTTAAAAAAAAAAAAATCAAGAATTTAACTCTCTAACTGGCTCAGAAATTGAAACGACCTCACGATTGGTTTAGTCTAGAAATTCAACCATGGCCCCAAAATTCAGTGATTTTCTTTTTTTTTAAGACTCTCTGTTCTGCCTTCCAAGAAAATTAAATTAAAACACATACAGACATCACCACCACTAACAATAGCGAAAACAACAAACAAATATATGTGTTAAATATCAGGATTGGTTTAAAGTACTTTAAATCTGTTTTCCAATTTTTATCCTAAGGCAAAGTACCTACCAGTGGCAATCAGAACACAATTCCCTGAGCATAGGTAGCAGGAAATGAAAGCATTTCTTCTTGCTACTGCAAAGCATAGTCACCCCAAAGCCATGGCTGTGGGGGGCAGTGGCAATGAGATTATACTCACTGACTAATAAAATCTCATTGTGCAATGGGGAGGTGGTGTCATCGCCACGTGACATAAAAAATTGAAATTCCACTGAAAGTGAAAATGGATAACTAGGAAATCAATTTACAACATCCACTATGTTCTCCTTTGATATTAGTCTAGGATCTAAGCACTAGATCTGTGTCCTGCTTTGCTGTGTAATTGCCATCATCATCAAAGAAATAGCTTTTAGTTCCATGTATCCCTACTATGGGAACAGAAGACAGAGTCTTTTGTCTGATTTCTAAAATTTGTTTCTTTTTCTTTGTATGATAAGTATAAATTTCATGTCCCAGCAGAACTGGAAGTCCATAGAAGATATGGACCCTCTTGTATCATCTTATATCCCCTGAAATATTAATAGATACTTTCTAACCTGAACTATAATTATGGAGTCAAAAACACGTGTATATAATGTCATAATGCTAATGTTTATCCAGAGAGTTCTGTTTTTGTTCATGTATTTGAGACTTGTTATTCGATATACATCCATTTATACATTTATACTGGATGCTGGTTGCTTATAGGTAGTCTACATCAGAGACAATGAGAGTGTAAGGAAAACATGATTTTGGGGCTAGGCATTCCCAGAATGAGATTCCAGTTCCACCACCTATTTGTTGGATTTCAGGCAAGTTAATTTATCTTTAGGAATCTCAACTTTCTTTCTAGTGAATACTGATGACATTTGTGAAGCACCTGGCACACAGCAGGCCTTCTCACTGCCACCCTTTCTACCACAAGCTCTGTCACCTTTTGAATGCCACCCATGCGGTAGTATCTGATGGCTCCAATGGAGAATAAATAATTAAAAGCTGATCAGAAGTTCTGTGCTTGGCCCCAAATCAATGAAATGTTGCTTTGGGGACTCTTGTTTATTGCAGTGGACGTGATCTTTGATCTTTGTCTCTTCCTACAGTCATATCATTGTCCTTTACCTCTTCCCACTTCCCCCTCCTCTTGTGCCATTATCTGCCACCAGGGCACCCATATGCAATGCTTTTAGGAATACTTGATTCAGATCCTACAATCCACCAATGTAGTTAATGGTTTCAAACCCTTTTTGAAAAAGCTATGCTTCACCAAGTGGCACATCTAGAGAGTTGAATTCAGTACCTGTCCCAAAACACAACATAACATTAATCTTTAAAATCTTCCAGGAAGAAAGTAGGGTATAAATAAATAAAAAATAAGTACACATTGCTCTAACTGGGTCAAGAAAAATGAGACAGAAAGTTTAGCACTTTTCAAAAGATAGCTACTGGGACTCAAAAGAACAGGTGGATCAGTGTGTCCTAAATAAAAGCTTGCCTGAGGGATTTTGTATGGTGCAAAATACTTCCACCACTGAGTAACAAAAACCAAAATTTGGGGAATCTTAAGGTCAGTTAGTCCAATTTTCTACTCAAACCCTTTAGCATAGCCTTTTAGATAATCATAGTGATAATGATAATGTCTTATGTGGAGTTTGTTGCATATTTTTAAATATTAGTCTATTTAATCTTCATAATAACCTTGTAGGAAACATAGTTTTTATACCCATTTTACAGATGAGAAAAACCAAAGACTGAGGCATAACCACCCTCTGCTTGAACCCTCACTGCCTCGCAGTTCCATCGTATAGAGTCCATGCCTATAGAAATTTCCTCTGAGAAAAATTAATTCCAAAGTTTCTTCTGCATAGCAACTCCATCCTGTTTTACTCAACCTGGGCTATTCTTTCTCCCAGATGATAGGAATTCCCAAGCCAGACTCAGCATGTGTTTTCAGTCATTGCCTTCCTTGCATGAAGGCAATGTTTTCTAGAAAGCATCCCTTGGCATCACTCTAAAGGTTATTGCCTGAATTATAAATTTACCTTTGCCCTTTGCTTCAAGAAGGCCCCAAATACCACACTGCTGCTTCCTGGGTCCTGGAGCTCTGAGCAGGCAATAATTCAGGTCCCCTCAACAAGCAGGCAGTGATGCTGCTGGCCTCCAGCCTCCCCAGCCTCCACTTACCCTGAAACTAATCACCTTGCTAACTGCAGAGGCTGTTCAGCATGCTAATGAGCCGCTGTAAGGGGGCATGTCTTGCTCTCTGGGGAGAAGCCACAATGCAGCAATAGGGATGGGAGCCTTGGGAAGCTCTGGTCAGCTTGGCTCTGACACTCAGCTCCAGAAATGCTCAAAATACCACTTAGCAGAGAGATGAACTTGGACACAAACTCCTCCTGGTGCTGAACATGTCCATTAATTAGCATTCAGAGAAATAAAGAAAAATGAAGATTTAAAGGTCACTCCATTAGCATTTCACCCCATTTCTGAATAGCTATTTGTGTATACTAATTTTCCACCCATTCCTTCTATTAATCACTGTCTCTAAGGAAAATTTGGCCAAATCACATCAGCAGACATGTTTCATGGTGCAATATTCTCCTCTGCAAATAACAATAAAAGAAATCACTATTTATTTGCTCAAGTTGAACATTTTACTGTAAAAGAGAGTCATGAAGGCAGCTAAACATTTTAGCTCTCACTGAAAAGAACACAGACAAAATCTCTTCTTTCTCTCCAAGGCAGGATCAAAGTTAGTTTTTTTTTTTTCTACTTCTTTTCCTAAAAGGATGTCTTTTTAATAAACAACACATTAGTGTCAGACTCTTTTCCAGTGTGAGATGAGAAGTCATCACAATCTTTCAAAAGCAGAGAATACAATATGTGATTTAGATTTTAAGCTTGCCAGAGTCTGTGAGGACATTCTGGCTTCACAGGATAATTTGGAATTCAGGGGCTCCTGGCCATCAGGCACCTGAGCCATGCCTCCCCTGGTACCCCCAACATTTTCAATAACCTGAAATCTCTTACCTCAAGAGTGCCTTTTCTGTAAATACTTAGCACCCTGCTGGTTCTTCCCACAATGCCTTGTTTCTCTGGAACCAAATGGCAACCATTCCTGGATGGATGAGAGGTGGACCAGTTACACAGGAGAATCCCCAAATTCCTCCAAACCAGAGAAGTGAGAATAGGTGTAGGTTTCCTTTGATAGGAGGTCTTCAAATGGATTCACCCTGCTTCTTCAACCCCTGACTGTCATGGGAAAACAGCTAGTTGTTCTCAGAGAAAACCCATCATAAGTGCTTTTTTGGAGGGACACCTCACAGAGTGTGAGGGCCTGGTCGTTATGACCAGCGAGAGTGACCTTGAGCTTTGGTTGTCAACAGAGCATATTTGCTTTTATTGCATAGTCACATTGTATTTCAGTAGAGCACACTCACATACATCAAGTACAGAATGTTCCTAAAAACGCTGGGAAGAGGAGCTAATGTCCTGACAATTTATCTCTGAGATCATTTTTTTTTTCAGCAGGCTGCCAAAAGTCATTCCAAACCAGCAGCTGTAAAGGTCATATGGGAAATTTGTTGCCATCTTTGAATAATTTCTTAGCACAAGAGAATGTGCTGGAACAGAGAAAGGAACTAGTGCTTCTTTATAGGAATCAACCTGAAAGGTATGAGTCCTTCTCATACTTGGTGACAGTGCCTCCTCCTTCCCTCCCTCCCTACTCACATGTAGGTAATCACCCATTTAATGCCAAGGTTTATTATATACCCAGGTCACAAGAGCATTATAGATTCACTGGCTTTCATAGAGCAGAGTGATACCCATGGAACGCTGTTGTTATAAATGTTATACAAAAGAAGCTGACCTCTCTTGTTATACAATTTCATGTTTTATTGATCCCATCAATTCTGTCTAGTGGTAAATATCCAAGAACAATATATCTCAAAAAATGATTGAAAGCAAAAATCTAATGTGAGGTTTCTAGCATTCACAAGCTGACCAGGTCCTCTACTCTGAGAAAGGCTGAATAAAACATTAAGTTCAACTGTAGCATGAGTTTGATCCTGACCAGGGAGTGACCCACATGGCGCAGCAGACCTCTCCTGCCTCACCACTGCTCCCCTCAGCAGTGTATTTCGGTCAGTCCACCTGTTCTGCTCCCCACTCTGTCTCTGGTGATTCCTGTTACCCACCCCTTCCCGTACCCCTGCCCTACACCCCAGCCCTTCATGCATAACTATTTTTTTAAAAAATCTGACTATCATACCCAACCATAAGAAAACACTTCTTTAGCCTAAATTTCCTCAAACCATTCACTGTGTTCTTTACACCACTTTAGCTACCCAGAATTACAATTACATTTTGAAACACATCATTATTAGCAAATGTTCAAATTTTAAGACCTCTAAATGTGAAATACCTGTGACTGTATCTAACATTTCTTTCTCCCTCATTCCATTTGGGAGTGTCCCTCATGTCCATCTTGTCCCAACCCTGGACCCTATCACATGCTTCTAGTCCACCAACACACTTTTAGTCTGGATCACACTCCATCTGGCCAAAGGTAATCCAGTAGCAAGGGCATCCTCTCTGATACTTCCATGTGACTTAGCTGACTTTTCAGTCCCCACTGCTAGGAAAAATCCATTGAGTGCTCTCTCTCTCTCTCTCTCTCTCTCTCTCTCTCTCTCTCTCTCATACATAGGTCATTGAATGAGATCAATGATTGATGCCATAATAAATTTATATTCTCCACACTGAGTCAGACTTACACTGCTACTTGGGTGTTTTACTCGCCTGCAACTGATTCCCTCTATCATTCCCCCCAGTTTTTAAATCTTTCCAGTTGTCTCCAAGCTTCTAGTCTGCGAGTGACCTGGGGTCCTAATGGACTGAAACTGTATAATGTGAAGTCACAGCCTACTCCCCTGTCTACTTCTAAATGTTCCCTCTCCTGCCCTTTGCTCCTTCCCTTCCTTCCAGGGATATGACTATATTTTTCCTTTCAAAGGGTAACTCCTCTATTCGTATCACCCATCCTGAATTTCCCAACTTACTGAATTTTGTCTCTTATCAGCCATCTCTTTTATATTCTTCAAATTCCTTTTCTCTTCCCTGCCTTCCTCCCCATCATTAAAAATACTGCAGTGTTCTTCTGTTCCAAAAACCAGAACAGAACTCCTCTCTATATCCCCACTTCTTCCTAAACTTTTGTCCTCCTAATAGTTTTCTTCCTTTCCCTCTCAGTGTCCTCAAAGAACTTACTCTGTCCACTTTCATTCTACTCCTGGCTCATCAAGAAATCTTGAAGATCAATGACTTACCAATCACAAACCCATACCCTTTTGGCAGCATTTCATAGTTAAACATTCCTCAGTTTCCCTGATCTGGTAATTTCTGCTGTGCCTTACTTGACCACACCTGATCTGACTCCTACCAGTGAGTCTCCTTTGTGGCACATTTATAGGTCACTTGCATGGATACCTTTCAGATTGAGAATTCACACCCCCAAGGCTTCATTGTGATAAGTAGGAAGATGTGAAGACAAAGGATAACTGGGGGCCATCACACCAGAGAAAATACATAAAACTGATGACAGCCACACTTTATGGAAAATGTATAACTGCCTGTGATGTTTAACATAAAACACAGCCTTCCAAGAAATGGCCACACTTACCAGACCCAGATAGATGCCATTTGCCGTCCTCTGCCAGCAGGGCTGTTTGCTGGGTAAAATCCAAGGTCAATGAACACAGAATCTCACTTAACTATTCGGACAAAACTATTATCAGGACACTATAATTCACTACTAAACTTATCTGGCAGGCAAGCTGGGGTAGAGGAAGTTCCTTGGCTAACTTGTGGCTTTATTTATACAATAAGCCATGCCAAAATGGGTTATTTAAAACAACAACCGATTTACTCTCTCCAATGACCATGTGGGTGAATGGAGGGTCACTAAGACGGTTGTTTTGGCCTAGCTCTCTTCCTTTGGAGCCATCTCACTTGACTCAGAGCCAGCTCTCAATGCACCATTGCATTCCAGCTTGGAAGATCTGGTACGATATTTATGGATTTATATACCCCTCTCTCTTTGTGATATTTCTATTTTATTTCCCTTCTTTTGTAAAATAAAACCCTTTAATAACTTTAAAAAAAAAAAGACAGTTGTTTTGGCCTCAGTTGAAATTGCTTGTGGAGTTGCATTAGATGGTGACTAGAGTAGGAACATCTTATATTGTTCACTCACATGTCTACTACCTGACTGGGGACAGCTAAAAAGAGGGGCCCAGCTGGGATGCTGAGACGGTTGGGTCTTCCTCTTTCCCCATGTCGCCTCAGGACCTCTTTCTATATATGTGGGTTCCCCAGCCAGGTAATTGGACTTTCACATGGTGGCTGACAGCTCCTCCCAAGGCAAAAGTTTCTTAGGCTGAAGTCCAGAACTGTCATGGTATCACTTCCACCATATTCTAATAGTAGAGCAAGCTCTACTATGGGCTCAGACCATACCTGAGGGGAAGGGAAGTGAGGGGAACACGAGCGTAACCAGCCACTGCACTTGCATGTGCGAGGAAGCTGGTGCTGGACCCAGACCTTTCACTCTATCTAGTGAAGCTTGTTATTGTTCCTCCTTATCGTTATTTTTACCTCTGATTCAGGTGTTTCCTGATATGCCCTCTGTCTCTTTTTCTCCACTCGTCTGTAGCAACTTCAAAACCTACTTCAAGGGTTTGGCAGATCAGATCTATGGGAGACATCATCATGTCTTTGTTCCTTGACTGCACCCATTGCCAGTTCTCTGCAGGACAGAATAGTCTGACCAGTCCTTCACACTGACCATGCCCAAGATAGGACCCACTTTCTTCCCTTTTGTACTTGCTGACCTCCTGTGTTGCCCATTATTTGATCATGGAATCGGCTCTTCCCAATCACCCACAATTGCAATCTCTGAACACCTTTAACACTGCCCTTCCCACAGTCCACACATAATCAAAGTGCCAGATACTATCCAAAGGAACCCCCAAATGAACCTTCAGTCCATGTCCTCCTTCTCACTAGTCCCTCTCCATTCACGAGTCTTCATGAACTCTTGGACTGCTTTAAAAAGTATAATTTTTAGCATAAGAATGGCTTAAAACTAGAGGGGAAAATCAGTCATAACCCAAAAACCCTACTCCCTTCACACAATTACAATCTTAATTTAGTTTTTTTTTCAAATGTATTTCCAGGGAATTATGCATATTATTAACTGCTTTCTTCATTCATATTTTTCAATTTTGCTGTAGTCATCATGGCCATAAGATTTTAACGACTATCAACTTTCTAACCCATGACTGATCCTAATCTACTTAACAATTTCTCTGTTCTTGGATCTTTTGTTCAGCATTACCTTCTTCATTTATTTATTTTGCTATTACAAGTGACTTGGTGATGGATAAACAACTTGATTTATGTAACTTTTTAATGTTTGAGGTTATTTCCTAAATAGCCAAAACTGGTATTACTAGATTTAATGATATGAATATCTTATAGCTCTTGAATACATGTCAGTTACTTTCCAAATCAGTTGAACTGTTTTATGAACAGTCTTGCACATAATATATGAACATGCAGCTTTCCTATTCCCTCAATTAGAACTAAATGTTATTATCAAAATTTTGCTTAAATTTCATTAGCAAAAAGTTATTATTTCAGTTTGCATTTCCTTGAATAATAGTGAATAAGTTTTCTGTTACATTTGTTTATGGAATATCATTTTTTTCCCACAGAACTGGTGAATCTATCTTTTCTTTGATATTGTATCTTCTAACATATTTTCTGCTTATCAATTTTATGATAATTTATGTAATAATAATATTATACTGTTGTTATATTTACTATAGTTGGGTTTTTTTTTTGCTTTTTTTGATACCCCAACCACAGTCTCCTTCATCTTCAAACATCTTTATACTGTTTAATAAGATTTTTTTTAAAGTCACAGTACTGAATGGGACAAGCTTCTCCTTAAAACAAGACAACCAACTACCACCACCACGAAGAAAACTCAACAGTTCCCATTCATTTGTCACGCAGGTCATCCATGACATCTGACAATTGCACACCTGATACACTATCATTGCACATCTGGGCTTATGCAAAAATATTTATACACTTTTACTTTTTAAAAAAAGTATATCAAAGATTTTCTACTTTTCTTCTGAGATTGTCTGTTTTTTTTCATTTGCTACAAACATAAATATATATACATAATTATGTATGTATGTTGTGAAAGCTATTGAATTATGGAAAAATTATAAAATATAGAAAATAAATTATTGTAATTTAATTTCACCTACTAACAATAGTAGTTGTTAGAATGTTGGTAGATCTTATACAGATCATCTTATATGACTAAATAAATGTAGAAATGGGTATGGATACTGATCTAAATATATCACATAGATATAAATATATTATAAAAATGTATAGCTTATTTTTTATTCAGTCTTGGACATACTGACTAGATTATGAAATCTAGATTATGAAATTGTTATGAAAATAGTTACATGGAGAAAATACAATTAGTTACTTCACATTAACATTGCGCTTTAAAAGTTTTAGGCTAAATTCCAAAAGACTACCTTTCTTTACCTAGAAAAATGAAAAAGAATATTGCCAATTCACCGGATATAAAGACTTTCCTGTTTTTGGGCATTTAGGTTGTTTCCAGGTCTTACCACAGATGAGTGGATCGGGAAGCTGTGGTACATATACACGATGGAATACTACTCAGCAATCAGAAATGAAAAACTAGACTCATTCATAGGAACATGGAT
>JAGFMF010011823.1:10337096-10348297 GCA_019455555.1 Galemys pyrenaicus
GGAAGATGGGAGCACGAGGGACTGAAGTGATGGTGCACTGGTGAGATGGTGATGGGGAATACATGGGGATTACAATTGATGGCAAGTATATGTAAATTTAAAAAAAAGAAGTATTTTATATTAATAAAAAAAATAAGACTTTCCTGGCTACAAGGAAGGTAAAACATAAGCTTGAGTTCCTAGGAGATGTTAGTAATCCCTCTAGATGTCATAACAAAAACAGTAATTCAAGTATAGATATCAATACATGAAGAGCAACATAAATGTTATCTTCTCTTAAGAGTAAAGCATCAAAATAGCCCTCGAGGTTGTCACAGAAAATTCTGCTTCTGTCTATATGGCAGGTGAACCAAGTGATGAGTCATGAAGTGCAGTTCTAACACTGGCATTTACACATCTTGTGACCACAGAAAAGTCAGTTTATCTGTCTAAGCAGCAACAACTTGGGTTTTAGAACTATGTTACAGAGGAGACCCTCAATGAGAGGATGTAACACATTAGCTGTAGACATGATCCTTGGCTTCTAGATAAAGAGACTGGCTTCTTGTTGGTTCTGTACTTTCTTCCTTGTGAGACTTTACAAACAGAAACCACTCTTTTTAAAAAGCATTTTTTGAGTCTGTACCACTTGAGAATTGTCAGCTTCTTGGAGATTGGCAAAAAACTTTCTGAGAAAATAAAGACACACACTTCCACCCCACATCCTTACACTCACACAAAGATTTTATATGATCATATGCCATTTCCTAAGTTTGGCTGGACCCGAAAATACAACATAGGGTGAGAACATGCAATTTCAGAACTTTTGAAGCTCAGCCACTAGGAATGCAAAGTATCAGAATAATTGGGAAGAAGTAAACCTAAGCAGTGTCTGCCCTCTGCAAGTCTCCTTGTGGTATAATGCTCTCCCTGGGGAAAAGTTCTGCATAGCACAGAGTAGACACCCAATACTAAGGAGCTACAAATTTCTACATACAGAGGCAGACATACTCTTTTATAACTTGGCTTTCTTTGAATACATTTTGTTAAATAACATTGTAACTTAACTTTTCAAATATAGTTTTAATTTTTATAACCATTTGGGCAGAAATGAAAAATGAGAGCAAAGGAGGAATTGGTGAGATCCAACATTTACCCAGGTATGTTCTTTCAAAATAGAGAAACTGAGCATCAGTTTTCTCAATTGTAAAGGGTAGATAGTAATTCTTAGGGAGTGTCATGGTGCTCAAGTTACAGATCTGAAACAGATCTGAAAGGACTGGCACACCAGTAAACATTTTATGATTATAAAATAATATTAGTAAAAAAGATGGACATCCCCTTGTCTGTATTCTGAGCATGTATGATATCATCCCATAGCAAAGTTTTCTCCCATACCTACCTACTTTATTGTACATACTGAATTTATTATACTTTTTCCATTTTTTAAAGATCTATTTATTTATGCATATAAGAACTGGGGTGTAGGCCAGAGATTCAGGGGGTAAGGCAGAAACAGAGCAGGAGGCAGAATGGGTAGATCTACTGAAACACACTACTGAGGGGAACAGTGGGTGAGACAGGACAGGGGTTAGCTCCCCAGCTGGGGATTGAACTCAGGCTGCAGGGTGATAGTTTGATAGTACTGAGACTTTAACCCCTGCACCAGCAGGAAGGCCCACTTTTTCCATTTTTACCACCAGTGTAAACCTTTTCTTCATTGACTTCAGTGTTCATTCAATTGCTTACTTGACATTTCCACAGTGTTATCTCAATTACCCCAAACTCAACTGGTCCAAAGGTAAACATGTTATCCTTCCTCCCCCGAAACTAGTTCTCATTCAGTACTCCTTAACTCAGGGGATGCTGCCATCTTTCATGTTAAACCAGAAATTTGGAAATTATCATTGACATCTCCTCTAGTCAACCTACCACCAACTCCCATTAATAGTACTGCCTAGTCATCCCTTGAGTTTGCTCACTTGTCTTCACTGTCATCAGTGTAACAACTCTCATCTTGGTTCAAGTTAACCTCATTCCTTGTTTCCTCATTACTCTCCCTACAACTCCATGCTTAGTTACCTCTCTCATCCATCTGCTTTCATACTATTTATAATTTTTTTTCCAAAACACAATCCAGTCATGTCACCCTTCTGCTTAAATGATTTCAAAAGCTTCTTATCAACTCTCAGGAGAAAGACACTGAGGGCTTTGTAATCCAGCCACTTTCTACTGGTCCAGCTTTATCTTGGTTGCTCCATTCTAAGCACACTGGCCTCTGGTTTTGAATATACCATGTACTTTTTTGCTATAGACAGTTGTACTTACTGCAATTTTTTCTGGAACCTTCTTCCAATTCAGGTGTTCCTATCTCTTCCCTGACTTACTGTAGCTGCAGGAAGGGTGGGATGGTTCTTAGCAGACAGAGGTAAAGGAAGGAGTCTTGGAGCCCTCGGTGGTTTTTTATGCTTTTTATTGTCAGAGGTGGCCAGGTACATGGCAGGCAGGGGTGCCGGGGGTGCCGAGAGACTGGCAGGCCTCCCAGTCCCCAGCACATCTCACCCTCTCGGCTGCTTTGCTGTTCTTCTGTTCTCCCGCTGCTGCTGCTGCTGCTGCTGCTGCTGCTGCTGCTGTTGCTCTTACTCTCGCTGCTGCTTGTTGGTACTGCACTCATGTTGGTCTTGCTGCTCGCGTTGGTTGTTGGTACTGGCATCCTCATGACGCCGCCCATATAATCCCATGTCCAGGGCCTCCCTGGTGGCGCAGTGGGTTAAGCAACTCACTATGAAGCAAATCGCAGGCACTGCAGCACGAGTTCGATCCCTGCTGCCGGCCAGGGAGGGGACCCATATGGCGCAGTGGACTTCTCCTGCTGTGCCCGCTGCTCCCCTCAGCAGTGTACTTCAGTTGATCTGCCTGTTCTGCTCCCTGCTCTCTGTGGTGAATCCTATCACCCACCCACACCTCTGGCCTGTACCCCAGTGCTTGTGTGCATAAATAAATAAATCTTAAAAAAAAAAAAAAGCCCATGTCCAAACTCAGGTGCGCCCACTTGCGCATGCCCACTTAGGCATGCAGGCAGCACCGCAGGTGTCCATCATTATACCAATGGAGGGAGGGCGGAAAAGCCTGAGACTTCTCAGACTCTACACTTACCTAACTATACACCTGACATACATTAGATGCTATATTTTTTAATATTAAGTGAATGAGTGAACAATATAATTACTCACTATTTCTTTATTTGTCTTCACTGAGAACAGTGAGTTCCTAAGAAAGCAATATATCTAATTTGACTTAATTGCCTTTGCTATCTACTAGTGGCCTAAAAAATAGTAAATATTAAATACCTGTTGAAGAAATTAATGAATTCCAAGATTGTTACTATGGAAAGAATCACTGGAGATGGGAGAGAGGTGCTCTTTTTTAACTGCTAGGAACTGGAATATCCAGTGGGGGTAGGAATCATGTGACACTGAACCCTCCCTCCAAACTTTACCCCTGAGAGCAGCTCAGAGAGATCTTAGTTAGCAATCTCTTGACTGATCATCTTCCCTTAGGCCTATCCATGCAGAAAAGCAAAGGTGAATGGTAGTCTTACAAAGAGGATCTTGACAATGTTGGCCACATCTGGAGCCAAACAAGAAAATAACAACTTTCCATGACAGTTATCAGCCTTGAAAGTAAATAAAGAAGAAAGGTATTTTGCCCACATTTTCCCTGGAGTGATATTAGAGTGTAGGATTATGCAATGGCAGCTGCTGTGTGAACAAGGACAGCCTCTGGCTTGGAGAGCACATCATGGTTATCACTGAAGCAGAATGTTCTGGTTGGTTGTGGATCTGAAGCTGGCTACAGTGAGCTGGTGTCACAAGAAGTTCCCATGATGGCGGTGAATTCCATGCACTGAGAGCTCGTGTCCAAGAACAGCGGCTTATGTAACCATCATGTAACGTGAATAATTGTAATAAAAAATACAGGTGAAATTGTGTGGCAAAGGTTACTTGCTCTTCAGTGGTGCAAATACAAATTGGGCCAACTTTCTTTTAGAGAAATATGGCAATCTAACCATCATTTCAAGGGTGTATAGTCTTCGACACAGCAATTCTAGCAGGAATGCACTCTCTGGAAATACTCACCAGACATATGAACACAGAGATTGCTATATGAGGATTCTTTTTTTTTTTTTTCAGCAAAAACAATGGAAATATTAAAATAACCACCATCAAAGAGATCTTAACATGATAATAACATAATAATATGATCTGTACTCAGCGTGGAATACTAAAAGGAGACATTTCTGTAGGATATACACAGTAAGCCACAGAGAAAGGCGGTCTGTGTCACACAATCCCATTTGTGTGTGAATTGCTCCAGGCTATGCATCTACATAATCCATACTGACAGCTGGAGGCACAGTTATTGGCATTGCCACAGAAAAAGATAAACACCAAATTTCAGCAGCATTTCCTCTGTAGGAGCTGGTATGCAGGAAGCAAACAATTGAACTTTGTACTCTTCCAGCATTATTTGAAATATTTTCAACAAGAAACGATACAATGGACATGAAAAGCACAAGGGAAAGACAGAGTCCATTTGTGGCCAGGTTGTGCTGGGCCCACTGTTCAAATCTCTGCCCTGTGCCTTAGCCAAGCCTCTATGCCACAGTCCCTCGATGCCAGCCACCTCTCCCTCCATCTACAGACCTGTGGGATTGCTCCCAGCAGCCACTGCTGCTGCTGCAGAGGCTGCGGCCAAAGCTTCAGTCACTGGTTCGTCCCCTCAGGACACCTGCCCTTTGATGGCCTGAGTAGGAGCGTGGGGTTTGGCATTTGAGTGAGCTGATACACTGACACTTGAGCCCCTGACACCCCCCCCCTTTTTTTATTATTAACCAGAAATAGACCCCACACATCATACACACACATTAGGAAGCTAAGCATAAGCACATGTTAGGAACCTCGGAGCAGGTCCGTGCTCAGGACAACTGCTCAAAAAGGCTGCTCCAAGGCCTGGTTGGCTCTGCCACCCCCCAAGTGCTGTGGTTAGGATGAGGAAGTATCAGCTGGGTCCTCTCCAGTGTACTTGGGGCCATGAAAACCTTCCTGGGGCCACACTGGGTGTGACTCTATTAGAGGATTTCCCAGGTTGCTGGTCCTCTGGTTGTGGGGCATGACTTTCTGTGGTGTTTTCTGCTAAGCTTCCTGGTTTGGGGAGCCAGTATCCCAAGTGCACCAGCTTCCAACCGCAGGCTTCTCGCCTCTTTGATGTTAGGGCTTTGCCCTCAGCAGCCAGACCCTGCTTTCTCATGCCGGTCGTGAGCATCCCCCTGGACCTGCTGCTCCAGCCCCCAGCATCCTCTCACCTATGTTACTGACAACAGAAGAGACGTTCTGTCTGACCTTACCATTGCTTTTACTTTTCCTCTTTGTTTGGGAAATACCCGCTTTTGACTCTTCTGTTCTGACTTTCAGACACCCGATGAATGGGACAAGATGCATTCTGTTTCTCTTGTCCGCTCACCATTGTAGAACCTCTGTTTTTTCTTAGCCCACCCCCATGGTCACTTCCAGGAGAGCTGAGAGGCCTCATAGTCTGCAGTGCGGGCACCACCTTGCCATCTGCATTCCCTCACTCACTCAGGTACAGCCACAGCAGGGGTCTGAACACATGTGGGCAGGCTGGGGGGGCCCTCAGGACACTGCCCCCCATGCCTGAAGGTCTGCTCAGTAGGAATGCACCCCACCCCACACTCACAGACCCCTCACCATCCCATCATTACAAAATCAACAACCCTTTCTTTCAAATCTTTTCTCCTAAACCTTTCAGTAGGTCCTGTGAGGAGTACCCAGAGGCAACGCTTCAGAGATTTTTTTTTCCCTCCACTTCAGAGATTTGAATTACATATTCAATCTTAGAATTGAGGTACTTCACATTTGGTTTTTGTTCTCTTCAAGTAAGTGTTTGTAATACCAGCCTCAGCCACTTTCAATTCAAAAAACTTTGCCTTTTCCTTTCATGTGAAGAAAATCAACTGGATGATTCCATGTTTGGTTTCCAACACGTCACAAGATCAACAACACTTTGCAGATGGCTCCGAAAGTCAGAAAAGCTAGGAGGGTGAAGAAAATTGGGTGTCTGTGTCCAAAACAGCCCCTGACTGACAGCATAATTGTACTCACCCCTCACTGCCCTGGGCTCCCAGGAGGGGGTGCACTTGGTGCAGTGGATGAGGAAGGGCATTCAGGGTGTGGTGGGCCAAGCTGAGCAAATGTGCTTTGAGAGATTTCTGGATACATGACTCTACCTCGGCCTGATCTTTTGACATTTCTCAAATGGTCTCGTCGTGTCTTACAGAAGTTTGCTCATTGTACCCTGTCCATCCCAAGTTCCATCTCTTCAGTGCTTCAGCTTCCTGATTAACTCTGGAGGTACCCATCTGGTTACAAAGAAGGGTAAAAATAATGGATAATACTACAACCTACCTCCTCCCCGCACACTGTGCCACCCTTGTCAGCCTTCTCTTTGCTGGTTTCCAAAGAACTTGTCTGCTGATGTGCCATAAAGTGTCTTTATTTATTATGTTCATTGGTTATGGTTTGATAGTCTATAGCATGTAAACTTCAACAGGGAGGGATCTTTGTTTTGTTTACTGACACTTTCCATGTGAGACCTTACACGAGGTCTGGCATAGAGTAGGCTCTCAAAGATTCTATGTTGAATTGAAGTTGAAACTAGGACAGCGCTCAGAGGTCCCTTTCCTCACCTTTGAACTCTGACTGTACAGCTCGTTTTGTTCAGGGGCCGGACCCACTGGTTCCGGTTTGCTGGCATTCTCCTCGGCAGCAGCCAGATTCTCTGCTGCCGGTGCCATGACACTGACCCATTGTTTTTTAGAGCTCTCCTAGGCACGGAGACAGTCTTCCACCCAAGGGCCCATGGCCAAACTCAGACAACCCAGCTCAGATGTAAAACCCTCGGCTTGTCAGCTGGCAGCTGGCACCTGGCACCTGGCAGCCAGCCGTGGTAAGCTGTCCCCAGCTCTTTGTAGCTATTTCCAAGCACTCCTGGGTATGCCGTGAAACTACTCTGAACTTTTCTGAGCACGTGTGTTTTCATTTGACATGACTTGGAAAGGGAATGAGCAAACCCCAATGTTCTGCTCGCCATCAGCCGTTTTTCATTAGAGCAAGCATCCAGCCAGGCCCTTGTGTTTGGCCCAGCCCTGCCTAGAGATGCAGGCACAAAGGCTGGGCTGGTGGCCAGAAGGCCAAAATGGGCCCCAGATTTCAGCTCTCTGCCAGACAGAAGGAAAGGGGACTGCAGATTCTTGCTGAGAATGCAGAAGAACTGGAGACCAGATGGGTGAGGACCTTGTCCAACATCAGATGGTAAATGGTGGCAAGCTGGGCCACAGCTCCTTTTCCTTCCCTTCCCTGCCCCTGTCTATCGAGCATCTTCTCTTACTCTTACCCCAAGCAGAAGGGCCGCCATGCCTGCATGAGCACAGCTCAGGCACCGAAGTTCTTGAAGGTTTTTCTTGCCTATAGCTCTTCACACAGCTCAACTTGTTCTTTGTTGGAGGATGCCTGACTTCAAGCAGTGTCACTCCCCATGCCCAGCTGCCATTCTCACTCCTCTCACTCATTCCATTTTACTAATCTCTATTCTGAGCACCTAACACAATTTCTTATAGTTCATAGGTACTCAATAGCCAATGAATAAAGAAATCAGTGAATGAAGACCTGTCTTCTTATGCCCTTTGTTCTAGAGATATGAACCATTTTTATTCTGTGATTACTCTAGCTCAAGCACCAACGTAGCAAGATCATCACCAGCTGACCAGATTTTACTTCTGGGAGCAAATCTCCACAATGCACATAGTAGGTGGTGTGGCGCTCTTATGGAAAGCAAGGAGCAGAGAGCAAGGAACCAGTCTGGCTGCTGAGCGTCGGCCTCTGGAATTGGTGCTCCAAAATGGAACTTTCAGCAGAGCTGGGTATGAACAGGAGCAAAGGGGCAGGTGTGAGATAGAAGAGAGGAAATGTGTCTGCTCTGCTTCGTGTAACATCAGGACTAGGCGAGTGCCAGTGACTCCTCACTCGCTGTGCTAATGTGTCGGCATGGACACGTGAGCAGCTGAGCTATGAAAACACTTTTCAGGGTAATTTCTGTGAGGCTGTGGATCTGGATGGGAACAGCACAGGTTTCGGGAGGGAATCGATGTGATTGGTATCGCTGCCTCACCACTCACTGGTCATAAGACATTGGACAAGTGACTTAACCTTATTCACTCATTTTTAAAAAAGGGGAAAGAGTCAGCTGGCCGGTCCAATGTGAACAC
The DNA here is from genome assembly GCA_019455555.1 of Galemys pyrenaicus. NCBI lineage: Eukaryota > Metazoa > Chordata > Mammalia > Eulipotyphla > Talpidae > Galemys > Galemys pyrenaicus. The sequence continues at coordinate 10,345,420 of JAGFMF010011823.1, forward strand.
AAAAAGGGGAAAAAAGTGTGTGTGTGCCATAGAGTGTATCTTACTACAGGAGTGAGTGCAGAAGCACTGAACATACTCAATTGCTAGTATAAAGCTAATTTAAGTTCTTTCATGCATTCACTCAATAATTGTTGTTTAAGTACCTATTAGGAGCTAAGAAGCAAGTATTCTATTTAAACTTTACTTCAAAATATCTTAAAGTAAGGAGCATCTGCTTTGAAAAAGTTTCTGGAAGTAGCAAAAGCATTTCATAAGAGTTAGAGGTGAGCTGTAATCCCTGATGAGTCACCAAAAGAAGTTTTGGCATGCAAAGTCTCTCAGCTTGATGACAATTAATGAGTAACAATCCACTCTAACCAGTAATGAGTCTAAGGTAAAAAAAATTTACCTTAACGAAAGGATAGCTGTATGGTTTCTCTCCTTTTGCATCTGTTGCACGAAAGGGAGGTTGTAAGAAAGTTGGAAAGATGCCGCAGATACAGCTCAGGTGCAGCTATCCTTTAAAATTCACGTACTTCTTTTTTGCAAGTCCCAGTATGAGGGTTTCAATGCTTCTTTAACTAAACAATCATGAGTGAAGAGGCCCTCCCCCCACCCATGGTGTATTAGCTGTAGCTCAAACATTATTTAAGAAGCTTTACTTCCAATTATTTTATTTTTGTCATCATCCTTTATGATGCCCCAAAGTAGAAGAATTAAAACTAAATCGTTTAGAACTGTATAATTAATTATATTCAGTTTTAATCATGGTTACTAATTAATCTAAACCTGCTCACATGATATCTGGTGAGAGTCAGTGACAGATACAGCCAATCAAATGGGGTCCTTCCAGATCTGTGTTAACTAACGAAGTTTAAGAAAGCTCTGGCTAATGTATGTGGCATGTGGGACACGTGTTGGAACCTCAGATTACTAGCGATCTGGACTGCTTGGAAAGGAAACTAAAATCACCTTATAAAACCCTCTGACAGCTTGGGCCAGGTTGACAAATAATGGGCAAAGTGTTACCCTCCCTGATTTTCATCCCAGCACACATCAATTGATCACGGTGCTCCCTCCTGCTGAACCTAAGCTCAGCTCCAGAATATTTTTCAAGATAGCCATCACTCGTTGTGTCAGTTATAGAATATGCGCAACAGATTGAAACAAATTTAGCAACTTAAAATCATACACATTTATTATCTCACAGTTTCTGTGACTCAAGAGTGAGTTTAGCCCAATTCTCCATCTCAAGATCAATTACAAAACTGCAATTCAGGTGCCAGTCATGGCTGGAGTCTCGTCTAGGGCTCAGTGAAGTCAGGATTCATGTCTACACTCATGTGTGACTGGCAGAATCATTTCCTCATGAGCTACCATGCTGCTCGTTGGCTAGGGGCTTATCTCTTCATGCCACATGGCTCTTTCCACAGACAATTCACAACATGGCAGCTTTCTTCTCCAAAGTCAACAGGCAAGACAGATGTTACAATTTACTAGGTACAGCTTGTAATTAGGTACAGCTTGTCACCTTTGCAACAGTCTGTCAGTAAGAAGCAAGCCACAAGTCCTACAGGCACTTGAGGGAAGCAGATCACACAAGGGTGTGAACACCAGAAGGGGGGATCATGAGGGTTACCCGAGCCGCTGTCTACCACACCGATATTTCAGAGTTGGCAGGAGTGGTGACACATTTTTGCTTTTCTTGGCTTAAGCAGTTTAGATCACCTGTCATGGAAAGTTTTTAATAACTGAACAAGAAGCTTGAAGACATTTGAAGATGATGTTGAGCCATCCCTGGGAGACTATGGCACTAAGGATTTTTGGTTTTTTTTTTTACAAATGAACCTTCTAATCAAATTCTAAGCATTCAAACTAAAATATATTAGGAATGGTTCTCATACACAGCAATGAAGTGAACAAGTAACCCAGTACAGAATTCTTAAGATATAGGATGAAAATATCTTTTCAAGAGCATGGCTAACCCTGTAAAGGTAAAAAGAATAAAAGAATAAAATCCATGGCTATTTGGATCAATGAGAAAACGCAAATCTAAAAAGCCCATGTCTCTAGTATCTGGTAATCCCCCAATGGCCTAAAACTTAGGTCTTAATGGGTAAGTAAAGATGTGAGGAGAAGAAAATCCTGGGTCCCCAGCATGGTGAAAGATTACACTGGAAAAGACCCTTCCACCCAATGTAGCTATGATATCAACAAGACCTTCAGAGATGAATTTCACAGGGCCTGGGGTGGGGGGAATGGGAAGACTATTTTCATAGATAGATTATAGACGTTACATTTGTTTCATCCTTGACTATTAATAGAAAATAAAATAAGGGTAAAGTTTCCTTTAAGAATTGCTAACCATGATGAACAACCATTGTAAATATTTGGGGCAAGAATTTGCAGTAGTGCCTCTTAAAATATCTCAAGATGAAATTTTAGAATAAAGCAATCTTAGGCTATAGCTCTTCCAGGTCTTCAGTAGAAACAGAAGAAATATATTAAAATCCAAATTTCAAATAATTCCCACAAATAAAGTTCTGTTTAGCCCAGAACCATCATAACCATCATAACAAAATTATAAAATACACAAGGAAACAAACCAGTGTGAGTTACAGTTTACATAAATGAAGAAAAAAAATTTAGAAACTATAAAAGTAGATATTTAAAGATGGTAGATATAGAAATTACAAGGTATAGAATATAAAATGACATCTTTAAAAGGTTTACAGATAGAAAAGAATTTTAAAGGATGTTAAGAAATAAGACATTATATTTGATTAAGCAAAACTGAAAAAAGGAAAGGAATAAGAACAATATTAATAATAACAATAACAGCAATAAAGACACAGAAACCAAAAATGAGGAGTCAAGGACAGACTGGGGACACTTGGTG
>JAGFMF010011823.1:10348347-10445590 GCA_019455555.1 Galemys pyrenaicus
GCACTGGTGAGATGGTGATGGGGAATACATGGGGATTACAATTAATGGCAAGTATATGTAAATTTTAAAATATTTTAATAAAAAAAATGTAAAAAAAAATAAACAAAACAATTATTAAAAAAAAAAAACTGAAAAAAATATAGCCACTAGAAACACAAGGAACATAACTTGGTGGTGATTAGAAAGCAGATTAGACAAAGTTGAAGTGAACATTCATGAATTAGAATACAGATCTGAAAAACTGCACAGTTGAATGAGATTAAAAAAGATGGAGAGTTTGGAAGAGAGCTTAAGAGAAATAGGTGAAAAAGTGAGAAAGTCCAGCAAGCATTCCAGAAAGAGATAACAGAGAAAATGGGGACAAGTAGTAGACAAAAGCGGTAACAGATGAGAATTTTCCAAAATTAATAAAAGATAAATCTTCACACTCAGAAAATCCAGTGAGTTTGACAGGGTCAATTAAAAGAGAACTAAACAAAACTGGATTTATCGTTGCTAAACTTCAGACACCAAAATCAAAGAGAAGATCTCATATAGTGAAACATTTCAATCTGCTAAAGAGAAAAAGTCGGATTGTTTATAAAAGAATGATATTAGTTATGCTGACAGTTTAACAAATCAACTAGAACGATTTGTCACTTGATTTCTCAACAGCAGTCAGGAAAACAGAAGAAATTGGTATACTATATTCAAAGATATAAGAACAAATAACCATCAACTTTAGATTTTTATAGTTAATACAGCAATAGCAATGTCTAACTTCTGGGACTCATAAAAGAGAACAAATTTTCCTGGAAACCACACATAGGGTAGGAGAGTATGGTTGGAGTTAAAGTTCTCACAGTTTTCCAAACAAACAAAACAAACAACAACAACAAAAAACTCAACAAGACCAAAAGGTCAAAGATAAACCAAAGGGACTACGGGGGGTGGGGAGGGCAGGATAAGGAGGGGAGGGAAAAGACAGGGATGAGGGCAGAAGGAGCACAAGGGGCTGAGGTGATGGCACATGGGTGAAATGGTGGTGGGAACTCCCTGGGGAATACAAATGATGTCAACTCTAATTAAATAAATCTAATTTTAAAAAGTTCTCACAGATTTCTGATGAATAGAAAAATACTAATTAATTTGAGACTTTGAGTTAATACGAATATTAAAATTTCCAAAGCAAACACTGAAAAAATATAAATGGGGCATATAACTTAGAATATTTTAATGAAGGAGTGTGACCTCAAACGATCTAAAATAAGACAATAAAGGGAAAAAAGAAATTCTTAGAAAAAGTTGGAAAAATGATAAATCATAAAATTTATCTCAATAAATCCAATCAATGTAAATGGATTAAACTCTGAAAATGTAATTGAAAATATGGCCAGAAAGGAGTAAAACCTAGTTAGACAAAATTAAATTACAATGAAGTTTAATATTTAAAAATGGAAAATAGTAAGTCAAGTAAGTTATTTAAAAAAATATGGAGTGGTTATATTTATAGCTATTTATAGATTTTTAAGGCAAAAATCATTATTATAGAAAAAAGAGTTACTCTGTATGAATAAAATTTCAATTTGGCCAAAAAATGCAATTCTAAACTTAATGTGCCTCTAATCAGATTGCCTCAAAATATGTAAATCAAAAATTGATACAACTACAAGAGAATTATGCAAGTTCACCATCATAATGAAATGTAATCTTATATTTTCAATAATGTATAAATTTAAAATCTTGAAGATTTAAAGAGCACTATTAAAAACTTGATCTAATGAACAAAATCAGAAGACTGTACTGGACTATTACATTCTTTCCACACATAATTTCCAGACATCAGGGAACAGAGATAAGCAGTAGACCCCAAATATTCTCTCCTTTCTCCGAGTTTTTACCTGGGTACATGGCCATTTCAAAGGAACTACATTTCCCAGACTCTTTAGAAGGAAGACAAGGCATCTGACCCTATTTGGCAGGTAGAATAAAAGCAGAAGACATAGACACTGAAGGGAAGGCACATGTTCTTCCCCTTCCTTTCCTCCCTCTTCCAGTTTGAAGTACAATTGGAATGGGGCACATGCAGTGAGATAAAAAACAAGAAAGTTGACATTAGCACACTTGTAATACTCTAAACTTGGCAATTCTCCAAACATCCATCAACAGGGAAAGGAATAAGGAAATTTGAAAAATCCACACAATGGAAAACCATTCTGATCTAAAGATGTATGAACAACAGCTAACTTGTCAGTATAGCACGAAATTACACAGGACACAGAGGAATATATTTAGTATGAATCCAACAATATGAAAGTAAAAAGCTAAATTAAGGGATCCACACAAATGTGATAAAAATGTAAAGAAAAGCAAGAGAATGAGAAATTCAAGATTCAACAGTCAATATTTTTTCATTGGAGAGCAGAGAGATTCAACTGAAGAGGGGTCTACAAGGACTTTGGATATACTAGAGGAAGTGTTTTATGCTGGGTGATTACACAGATTAATGTTGTTATAAATTTATAAATTGTATATATTTGTACTACATACTTTATTGTATAGGTCACCATATTTCATATTAAAATGTGGAGTCAGAATGTAACAGAGTGGTCCCCAGGAAAAAGAGAAGTTCCAGAATCCCTGCCCCACCCTAACTAGGGTGGAGCTGAGTAGGGATAAGTAAAGCTAGAAAAAAAATATTAGGCTGGAGAGCAGCAAGGAGACCTGGAGAAAGCATGTGAAGCAGAGGGACATGTAAAGAAACTGCACTTGCTTTTTGGTCCTGGACTGGTTGAAACAGATGTGGGTGAGAGACCTGTGGGGGCTGAACAATGGCAACTTTTGTCTTAATTTTAATTTTGCTCTTTTCCTCCCATATTTGTCTGACCTTTCCGACCTTTTTCTATAGGTCTCCACAGAAAGGTGCTTTAGAGTGTGGCAGGTTTATGGGCCTTTCTTTGGGCCAACCCTGTTTAGTTAAACTTTTACCCTCAAGGGGCTAGGTAACTTTAAATGCTTAATTTAGTGACTATATTCTTTTTCTTTTCTATATTATTCCCTAATTATGTTTAAGCTCCTTTCCATTAAAAATCTTATATATCTGTCTTAATGTGGTGGATGGCAGAACACATTTTAAGCAGGCAATTTTAAAAATTCTAAGATACCCCTCTCCCTACCCTGTAACGAGAAGACAGAATTAGCAGGAAAACTATCAGATTCTGCCTAGACATTTTTATCTTTAAAAGTCTACAAAAGTTGGACTTCTCTGCTGGCACAGGGGTTAAAGTCTCAGCGCTATGAAGCTATCACCAGCCACGGCAGCACAAGCTCGATCCCGGGTCAGGGAGCTAACCCACATGGCGCAGCAGACCTCTAGACCTCTCCTGTCTCACCAGATGCTCCCTTCAGAAGTGTATTTCAGTAGATCCACCTGTTCTGCTCCCCACTCTATCTCTGGTGAATCCTTTCACACCCTCCCTTTGACCTGCTTCTGGCTTATCCCCCAGTTCTTGTATATATAAATAAATAAAATCTTTAAAAACTCTACAATGGTTATTGTTGATGGATATTTAATGTTCACTGACAATCAGATTTAGGATACGAAATAAGAATGGAGAGAATATTATTATAAAGTGCTTCTTTGATGAGGCTTAGCATTTGGAGCATGCAGGATACTCTAATTGCAGAATAAATACCCTGAATAACTTTTGGAGTGCAACATTGCAAGCAGGCATTCCACAGTTGTAGTGAGGATCGCCTTCCATTCATCTTTGGCTAGGAAGACGAACAAGTAGCAAAAATTAATGATTTGTGCTCCCCTCCTCTGCCCATGCTCACTCACTTTTGGAGGCGACATTTGCCCTTCCTCAGTCTGTGACCAGTGGCAGCGACCACCTGTCTCTGCAGGACGGTTTATTACAGTTGTGCACGGAGTTGCCCCTCGTTAAGGTGAGAGAAAATGTCTGGGACTTTGCAGGTTCATTAAAATACCAAAAATTTCAAGGAGTTTTGCAAAAATAAATAAATAATTAGATCATAAGTAGCCAGGCAGGTCAGGGAATCAGCACAGGACTATGAAAACAGTGTGCTTACATTAGCACTGAATTGCTACATAAATAAATGCTGGCACAGGGAAGAGTGATGTATACTCCCAAGGAGTCCCACTTATACATGAGACTTACTGAGTCTCCTGAGGACACCTCACAACCACAGGAGGCAGAGTTAATTGGAACCCAAGGTAAGAGATTTTCTGTCTTCTCAGGAAAACAGGCCGGCACTTCTGTGCCCTTTGCCCTCTGGTCTGTTTTGCATTTCCAGGTCAGGAGCCATGTTCCCAGCAGCTGCCTTTGGTCCCAAGAGGATGCCTTTCCTCAGGCCCTGGGCTGTAAGACCCCTCCCCCTGCCTGGCCGCACGCTGATTTGCATCTTTCAGGGCCTCCTGTCCTGTGCATCCTGCAGAATACATCCTGTAGACGGCTCCCAGTGCAACCTCTGGCAGCCCTCCTCCTTGCCAGCACAGCCTTTTTCTGAAAACAGAGAAGTACTTTGGAGTCGTGTGCAGGGCTTATCTCACTTCCATGAGAAGTCAGGCAGACATGACTTGGAATCTCTGCTCTCTCTGACCTTGGAAATATGACTTCTCCTGAAAGGGCCTCCGTTTTCCCATGTGTAGAACAGGATTAATAAGGTACAACTCAAGGATTTGTTGTGAGGATTCAGGGAGACCCAGGTCAGAAGCACAGTGCCGGGCATGCAGTGTGCTTTCCACATGTCAGATATTGTTATCAGTGCCCTGAGACATGAGAAAGGAGCACGTGGAACCCCCATGCAGCATCGTGTCACAGCCACCAAAGTGCATGCCACCAGAGCCCGCCCGGGCAGATTCTGAGGGGGTGACATCTGCCATGGAGCTTAGGTGCCTGTTTATTCTGACCAGAGCCAGCTCCAGAGTTCCCACACAGAAGGGGCTTGTGCTGTCGAATGGGCAGGGACTGAAAATAATAGATGAACAACGTTCATTTTGGAAAATATCAATTGACCATGTTAAAGAATATGGGAGCTGTGAGGGAGAGAATTAGGAACAATATGTGGTCATGGCCCCAAAGCCACCTTTGCCCCAGGCACCTGTTCCCAGGTGGTAGAAAACAGTGCTCACGCCTGGTCCCGCATGGGCAGGCGCACCTCCCTCCCCTGTCCTGAAATTCTGCTCTGGTAGCTAATCTGAAAATGTAATCCACGTGGTATTTTAAAAGCTGATCAGATGCTATTCTTCTCAGAGGGAAAACAGCAGAGGAAATGATCCTATCCAAAGGAGCCATTCTAATGGTACAAATTATAGGTAGAGATGGTAGAAATTATAGGTGAAGAAAGAGCTTACAGGCAGGCAGGTGGAGACGACTGTGACTTTGCTGTTTACTGGACAGCATATTATTTTCCGGGAAACAATCAAAAAGTCTTGCGGCTTTAGCCAGGGAGAATGACTAGAAAAGGGAAAAACAGAATAAACATGAAATGATGTGAAAGGAAATGAGAGAGACTGCTACAGGAACTGCAGTTTGCAACGACCCTTGGAGATGAAAACGCAGTAGTCCATGATCAGAAGTATTCCTCTATGGACCTTCAGCACTCGGGGGAAATTTCCCTGCCCTTCTTTTGAAGTAAAACTTTAAACGTGATGATGACATAGCTTAGCTTAGTTCCGCTCTGCTTATATTTGGGTGTAAAACCCCAAGAGAGCTTATGTTCCTAGAGGTGATGGGTCTTGTGGTGGCATTCTTAAGGGACTTATGTAAAATCAGTCAACGAAATTTTTGCATTTAGGAAGGAAACACATTCGTCCACAGATACCAACATCTAACTTCTTTCATAAAATAGATGTAATGAATTAAGGCTAAACTTGAGGAAACTTGATGAACTGACAACCGGGCAGAAACTGACAAGACCCTGAGCCCCATGCGCCCTTCTTCCATCACAGTAACCCTCCTTTTTCCCAACCGGAACAGAGATGCCTGGCAAGTTCAGGCCAGCCTGAAGCGATTGAAGTTCAACTGCAAGGCCTATGGTATCTGGTTTTTCTTCTTTCGGAAAAAACGATGAAAACAAAAGCTTGACACTTTGTATCCCTACATGATTTCCCAGAATCTAACATCTTGGGAGCTGAATTTAAATATCTACTACTCTGCATTGCAACACCACCTCCAATTAGCTTCTCCAATTTAGAAGAGTGGTTTTCAAGGCCAACTATTTTTTCCCATACATGAAGATATTCATGAATAAACACCTTCTAATAAAGGTCAGACTTAGAAGAAATGCTAAGAGGAAGGCTGAGAAGGGAAAAGAAAACAAAAGTATCAGTGAGATTGCGTAGCAGCAGCACAAGTGTCCATGTACCCCTTTCCTTTTGAACTATCCAGTTCCTTGCAGGCTGAAACCACCACACATGCTTTATCAGTTGAATCCTAGAGAGCCTCCATGCACCTCCCCCAAACTGAAGATAACAGATGATCACAGACCTATTTTCCTCTATAACACGCATGTGGTCCCAGGACTGAAAGCTTCTGACCTCACAGGATGCCGAGAGATTCTAAAGAAGGAAATTGACAGAACCGCATGGGCAGTACCAAGGATCAGTGAACTGGCTCGAGGCGATGGTAACCAATCTGAATACTTTTATTTTGAGTCCCAGATAATAGTCTTTAGAATAGGCTGTTTGATGATGAGACAGAACTGAAATTTTTGTATTCATTGCTAAATCACAATTTTAGAGCAAGCAGGGATCTTAAAAGTCATAAAACCATTCATTTATTTAAAAAAAATGTCTTAAGCCTCCCTGGTGGCCTAGGTTAAGTCTCAGTGCAGAAACCACTGTGATCTGAGTTCAATCCCCAGTCAGGGAGCTGACACACATGGTGCAGCAGACCTCTCCTGTCTTGCCTACTGCTCCCCATAGCTGTGTATTTCAGTAAATCAGCCTGCTCTACTCTCCACTCTGTCTCTGGTGAATCCTTTCACCCTTGAAACTGTCGCCTACACCCTAGTTCTTCTAGGCAAAAAAAAATAAATAAATAAGTGATAAAAGACACCGCTTCACTGAGCACCTGCTACATGCTTAACATGATGATACACATGGGAATATAGCCACTAACCTGAAGGAATTCATGTTTCAGTAAAGAGAAAAGTTATCACTTACAGACTCTGCTGCAGTATGATGAGGACTACGTAAAGAGGCCAGAGCTGAGAGCGTCCTGGAAGGCTTCATGGAAGCCTGGCAATGGTATTGGAAGAGATGATATTTGATCTAAGTTTGGAAGAGTGATTTTGGAGTTTTCAGATAGATTCAAGCAAAAAAAAGAAATTCCTGGTCAAGTGCATGGGGTATGGGAAGGTCAGAAAGTAGTGAGTGTGCATGCTAGGATAGGGAACAAGTAGGAACCCATAACTGAGAGATGATGGTGCAAGACGATAGAAGTGAGATTTGAAGGAGAATTGATGAGCTAGACTAAGGAATAAACCCTTATTTGCTAGGCAGAGTCAGGCCTAGCGTAAGAATTCCTTTGGTAGACTTGTAATTAGATACTCTTCAAACCAGCAGTCTGTAAACATATTTTCAACATTCTAATTATTGGATGGGGTTGGGAATGGAATTGAAAAGCTATTAATAAAAACTTCATAAAGGGGGCCTCCCTGGTGGCGCAGTGGGTTAAGCAACGCACTATGAAGTAAACCGCAGACACTGCAGCACGAGTTCGATCCCTGCTGCCAGCCAGGGAGGGGACCCACATAGCGGGGCAGACCTCTCCTGCTGTGCCCGCTGCTCCCCTCAGCAGTGTACTTCCGTTGATCTGCCTGTTCTGCTCCCTGCTCTCTCTGGTGAATCCTCTCACCCCCCCACACCTCTGGCCTGTACCCCAGTGCTTGTATGCATAAATAAATAAATCTTTAAAAAAAAATAAAAAAATAAAAACTTCATAAAGCAAATAAACAAATATAAAAAGACCAGTACCAGTTCATTATTGCCAATCAAAGCAGCATAAAATTCTGATAACTCAGTTACATAGTTCATGCTTTTTCTTACTTCTTTTTCTCCCTTCAGTTTTCTTCTGGACTTTTCTAATCAGACCACATTCAGGTCTTAAAATTTCAATTGTAAAATATGTCACTTGTACCTGGTAAACAATACCTTGACGTGCATATTTGGCTTCTAAATTTCAGCTGCCTGTCAACTTCCCCGATTGAAACCTTGCATGCACAGAGCAAAATACTTACCAGAAGCAAGATGGCTAGGGAGAGATGTTTTTAAGTCTACCTCGATGGACTCAAGCTACCAGCCTTTTCACTGACAATGGAATCAATTTCCTACTTCCCAGTCACGTAAGGATCACTATGGAATCCTGGTTACCAGGTGCCATAATGGTACCTCAGAGATGGACTCCGAGTGGTCCCTTGTTTGGCCCACCTCTATCAGCTTTGCAACTGAACCAATATTTTCCTAATTTAACTTTGAAATCTAATTTTTAGTGAACCCTTCCACTAAATGAACCCATTAGACAGAAAAGGCAGAGCTGTCCGTGGTGAAAGAGGCATATCACAGAGCTTTTTTGTTAACCTTAGTGGTGACCAAATGTAACCCTCAGGACACCACAGAGCTCACTGTAGCTCCATGGAATGAGGAGCTAATGCAGGTATCTGGTAGGAGTAACATTTGTGAATCATCCTGTCAACATCCTCCTTTTACAATGAGAAGCTAGAGCCTAGATGAAGCTTAAATCATTGGCAATGAATTTGTGGTCATTGGAGAGGACAAAATTAATTAGCTTCATTAGTGGGTGCCAGCACCTTTTAATAACTATCTGCCAGATTCTGAATGTAAACAGACACACACACACACACACACACAAGGGACACCTCGCCCACCCCTACAGAACTCCCTGTGAATGCACTGACCTCTCCAATGTGGCCGCTTCCAGAGGGGACAGCTGCTTTAGTGGTGGCACGGGGTGAAGCTCATTATCACAGGATAGCTGGTCACGAAGCAGCAGAGGCTGACTTTTCCTGCTGAGAGAATCCTTCTTACCCACCTGCTTTACCAAATAACTCTGTCAACATGAATCAAGGCAAGGTGGGAAACACACGCTTGCTTGTATGTATAAGCAGTTGCAACAACAAAAGCCCAGACAAGGTGGGTGCCTTGGCTGCTTCTCAGCAGGCCATCCGACCGGCTTCAGAGCATGCAGAGAGCTCAGACCTTGGCTCTGATGCATGCAAAGCCAATCATCTCAACAGCTGTTGTTCCTAACTGGAACTCCTGCTGGGCAGGATCCATCCCTTTGTTCCTGGCAGCTTGCCTTTTTAGTTCTAATGCAGTAGAGTCAGAAATCAGGCTTATGCACCTTGCCGAGAAAAATGCCCTCCAAATGTTCTCCTATTAGAGATGAGTCTATGCGAGCTGACGTGCATACTCAAAGGGAGCACTACAAGGAGCCGGTGCCTACTTCACCTTTAAAATACTCATGAAAATCGATGTTGGCCTCCCCCTCTACGTGCTTCTCCAGGTCAGCCAGAAGAATAGACCATCGTTACCCCAAATTTTGCATTTTAATCTTCAGTTAGATTGTGGATCCAGAACACCTTTGAAAACATGATAAACCTTCAGATCTGCTCCAGAAAAATGCACAGAATTTTGTGCACAATTTCAAAGTGTTCATGGATCCCTGGAACCATAGATGAAAAGCCTTCCCTAGGTTGGCAAGCATTTTCTTTGTCTGCTTTTAAGATTTCTTGGCCTGTTTCTAAGATGTCTTGGTCAAGAAGAAATGGAGCTGGCTATTACCAGCCACTACAAGTCAGTCTGAGTCTACTCAGTCAGCTCGTCAAGTCAACGGCCCCTGTTCCCCCAGCCACACGCAGTAGGATATTTCGATACCACCTTAAGCTGACTTTGGTTCAGCACTGATGGGTGGGTTCTCATTTTTTCTCTAAGGAAAACATGCATTTATTTATCCTTTCCTCCCGAAACCACTTTGTTATTAATTTCATTCCTTGGGTTCTTCCCTTTTTGATAAAACCATGAAGTTGTAAGGTACATCAACAGATGAAGTACACTTCTATGTTTCCACAAACACAGAACTTAGCAAACCCTAAATTCTTCCTCCTCCCTTAATTTTCCTGCTCTTTGTTCTCTCTCTCCCTCTCTCTCTCTCTCTCTCTAACAAGGTTTCATGAGTCAGACCCAACATTCTGCTTTCATGAGCATCAGTGTCAAAACAATAAAATAATATGTCATTTCAACCCAATCCATGTACGAAAGCTTGCCAGGACATCTTGGCATTTTAAAAGAAGTGTTTTTAATTTAGACAACAGTTTGACCTCAAGATTTTTCCTTTAATTTATCCATTCATTCAATAAACATTTAATGAGGATCTGGTAAGTGCCAGGGGCTGTCCTGGATCCCGAGGCTGCCAACATTAAATAAGATCAGTTCTTCTTTTCCAATAGGTTACTATCCAGCGGGAGAAACAGACATTTAGGCAGACAAATCACAGGTGGGTGCTGCGGAGCAGGAGGAGAGCTGAGAGCAGAGATGCAGAGAGGAGGATGCTGGAGGAGCCGGGAGACACTACAGTTTTATTAAAAACTACTCTTCCATCAGTGAATGAATTCATGCAAGACCAACAGAGGATGGATCACAGGGCAGGAGTGGTGAGAAAAGTTTTCATCATTTGTCACTATCTGCAGGCTGGCACCTAGGGTTTACCAAATAAATCCTGTTGTTCTTATTAGCTTTTCTCCCTTGAAAGTCAGGACTGGGCCTCCCTGGTGGCGCAATGGGTTAAGCAACGCACTGTGAGGCAAGCCACCGCCACTGCAACACGAGTTCAGTACCAGCCACTGGCCAGGGAGGGGACCCACACGGTGCAGCAGACCTCTCCTGCCTCGTCCGCTGCTCCCCTCAGCAGTGTGTTTCAGTCGATCTGCCTGTTCTGCTCCCCACTGTCTCTGGTGAATCCTCTCACCAGCTGCACCTCTGGCCTGTACCCCAGCTCTTGTACGCATAAATAAATAAATCTTAAAAAAAAGGGTCAAGACTGCTCTCCTTCCTTGGGATACTGTCAAGTAAATCTGTGGATGTGTGAGGTTGGGGATTAGAAATGAAATTACTCATTAGGTAACCAGTATTTCGAGGAGAGTAACATGTGCTTTGGGAGAACCTCTTGAAATGTGGCCTGAATTCCTTACCAACCCTTTGTGCTGGCCAAATGTTTGAGTTTTGGGAAGTTCAAAGTATATTATAGACACCCCCACCCCGTGGTTGTCATAGAAACCCTACAAAGACACTGTGAAAACTCTCCAGAGAGTTTATGAAAGTGGGAACACAGCCATCTGGAAGATGTCAGTGTTGTCCTGAGTTCTTTTGGCATTCGTTATCATTGGTTTTCATTTCACTGATAAGCTCTAAGAGCTTCTACCCCCATCTGGCCTCGTAACCCCCTCACCCACCCCAGATCTGTGCATTTAGGCCTTAACTCTCCCCCCCAGCTCTGGAGTTATGTGACTACCTGCCAGGGCCAAATTTAGCATTTCCCTCACCCAGGATGGGAAAGAATCTATATAATAGGATTATATGGAAACAGCTACAGATGGATAGCAAGTAGCAGAATGGATTTGTTTGACTTTCAGGTCTATGTTTTCCTCCTTGAAAAGTCTAGTAGGAAACTGGAGCAGAGTTGTTACTATGAGGGTGATCTGCTGGATGTTGGTTTAGGTCACAGCGCTTCTACCTGATTCCAGCCTGCTTTTCAATTAGCTGTAGCCAAGTGTCTTGAGTTCTGGTCAGATTGGACCAGTCACATGGGACTCCCAAGAGGGTTACTTAAGAGATCTAATAGATATCTAAAACTGCTGGAGGAAAACCTCTTTGTCCTTCTCTGCCTTCCTCTTTCCTGACCCTGGGATATAGCTGTGATGGTAGAGCTTCAGCAGCCTTCTCCTGAGAAGACCTTTTTGATTAAAACTATGTGCTAAAGAAAGAAAAGCCTGACTTCTAAAGACTTCATGGAACTGCCATGAAAAACTGCACTTTCTCTCAGATTTCTTTTAAGTGGAATAGTTGAAGCCATCATGTACTTCAGCTACTTTGCTCAGGTCTCTGCTACAAGAGAACCTAATCCTTATAATATCTAACAATCAGGAGTTAACTGTAATGTCAGCAGTGAAAGCTTGGTGAGACCTACAGCAGTTTGGCGAAAGTTATAGCACATCCTACATGAACACAGCCCATTCTCAGCATTACTGGGGCCATGTTGGTTGGGAGGCAGTGACGGCATGACAAAGGAAATGGATGTTGAGCTGAAAATCAATTGCATGGCCTAATGAATTTAAATTATCCTGGTATCTAATATTCTTCTCGGTCTTGTTTAATTGCTTCTTTCTGGGCCAAAATTTAGTACCAAGACACCACAGCCTCCATTAGACTGAATCAGGTAGAAGCGCTGTGACCTAAACCAGCATCAAGCAAATCACCCTCATAGTAACAACTCTGCTCCGATTTCCTCTATTAGGAAGCTGGTGACTAATCCATTCACAACCATTCAAGTTTGGAAGAGAGAAGATGCCTCAATTAACAAGGAAAACAAGGTACTTTCTGCCTTGTCCATTCCTATCCAGGTGTCCATGCACATTTCCATCAAACCCTGGGGAAAGAACCACCCCTTTTACCAGGACAATAATCAGGTGAGACTTTTCACCCTCAGCACCTGCCCTTCACCACAGTCTCTCCATGCTCCACCAGGTAAAACAGGGCTAATGCAGCAGCTGTCACCTGCAGGCCTGGAATCGGCCTGGCCCCCGTCTTGCTCCTCCAGAGCCTCAAAGAGCCCTGTCAGGGTACAGACAGGATGGAGATTCTCCATCCATTGAAGAGAAGCCAAGGTCCTCGTGTTCCTCTTGGCTCCTGACGTGAGCACGTCCGGTCCTGCTGAAGGGTCTGTCAGCAGGCGCACAGTGTCCCAGGGTAAAGCCACCTTTTCACTGGACGGCTCCTTTCACGCCCAATCTCATCCTGTCACTCCCTTAATTAAAAACGGAGCTTTAGAATCTGAAAAGAATTAGCCAGAGTTTTAACACCTAGTGAAAGGCAACCCACTCAGCATGGCCAAAACCGGTAGGCCCAAATCAAGCATCATTTCGGGAAGACACTGACATATACCAGCACAGCCAGTCACCAAAATCCAGACCTGAGGATTTGCTGGATCACACCCCACCCCGATACACAGCCCGACCTCTGCCACCTGGTAAGGCCGGACTTTTCCCTGAGGGGGGAGAAGGCTGGTGGAGGTACTGTAGTTACCCTGAATTGACTAAGATTAACCTGAGAACACTGCAGTGACCAAACCCACTTAGAAAATACATTTTCCCACCACACGCTGCAGAGGGATGTTGTTTAACTGTGGGACACCAAGGTCTTCATTTTGTTCTCCACACCTGATTGTACATTGTGAAGCCTTTGTGTGGGCATGAGTATGCATTTCTACAAAAGGAGGGCACAAAGGGGGCGAGTCAGCTGTTGTTTTGGAATGTGGGCAGGGAAGCAAGCTGGAACACATCACCCTCTTTTGATGCCAAGATACTCCCTAAATCAAGTCCAAGCTCCCACATTCAGAACCCCCCCACCTGCTAGCTCAGATCCATCTGAGATTCCCAGAGCCCTCCCAAGCTGGGGTGTGCTAATCAGTGTGTCCAGCTCTGGTGGGGACCGCTTCCTCAACCTTCTGACCTCCCCAGGTGGTGCGCTCTCAGGATGTGAGTCTGGGGCATCCCTCAGGGCCCTAAGCTCAGCCAGTCAGGAGGGCTTCAGGGCACACCCACTCAAGGGAAAGGGCTGGCCACACTGACAGGATGGAGGGCCCGGGCAGAAGTGTAAATGACTATGAATAAATATGAGGTGGCTTAGCAGCCTGAGGAACAGGTGGTAGAAAAGCCTAGAGGGCAAGCTTTCAGATAGGCCAGTGGGATACACTAAGAGCTGACAGAAACCTGGAAATCGAAGCACTTGGCCCCCTGGGTGTCTCTTGTGCCTTAGAACACAGGGAGGAGAAAGAGCTCTGCCTCAAGGCCGGTACCCAGCCTCCTCTGTGCTGTCCAGAAGATGCTCTTAATGCATCCCAGATCAAAGACAATAGCAGTGGCCAAGTGGCCACTTGTCATTTATTATTTTTTTATTTCATCTTGATATTATTGTTTATATCCCTCAACAGACTATAAAATCCATGAGAACACAAACCATAGCTGTCTTGCTCACAAGGCTCCAGAACTTAGTACATAAGAATATTTTCAGTATTTCAACATTTCAATTTGTTCCATAGAAATTAGGTTCTCTTCTTTAGATTCCATGGGTAAATCAAACATTTCTGAGCTAGCAACCAAGTCTGAGTGGGTTTGCTGGGATATTCATTGTAGGGTCTGTACCCAAAAGTAAGAAAGAGGATCCAAGCAACTAAGATACTGGGGCAGTCACTAGAAACATCTTTCCAGTAATTGCAGTGCTGTTTCTTCAAGAGAGGGAGGAAAAAGCATTTCAGTAATAAGTAAAGAAGAGGGAAAATCAATAAGGATGTGTGTAATGAATTTTTGTTTCCTGAAATATCCTGGCAGGAGCCTTGCCAGGAAGAGTTAGGACTAATCAGTGACAAGATGAGAGACACAGATCCAAGAACATTATTCAGCTCGACTTCCCTGGTGGGGGAATGTCAGCATAAGGAATTATAGAGAGCCTGGAGTCCAGATAGACAGGAGAATCTGGACCAAGAGAACAGTATTATCTATTTGGGAAGAAATCTCTGCTTCTCTGAATGGCCTGGAATTTTGAGAGCTCCCTGATCAGGTTAGACAAACTATAATATATTCTGAACCCTTCAAGTCCAATAAGTACCATTTTGTGACATTCCACATATTGCGCTCTTGGGTAAGGACACGGTGATTGTGAGTAGACTTCAAATCTGCCATTTACTGCTCTGTAGTCTTGGGGAGGTTATTTCACATCTCTGAGCCTGTAGCATCTTTTGTAAAAGGGAGTTAAAAGGACCCAAATTATAAAGATTAAATGACTAATAATTCGCCAACCACAAGGCTAAGTGCCTGCCACAGAGTCACCACTAAATGAGAGTGAGAACGATAATGCTGCTATCATTTTGTTGCTAATCTCACAGTGAGTCCTGGTTGAAATCACTGTGTTTCTTGCTGACTGCTTGCCCTTGACAGGTGAGAGCCAACCTCGCTTTCTACTTAAGACACCTGGACCTGGCAGACTAGATAGATGTTGGACTAAAATCTAGGAATTAGAACAGTGCACTTCTCACTTTCATTTTCTCCCCTAAACATCTCAGTATGTGTGTGCGAGGGTGTGTATGTGTGTGTGAGGGTGTGTGTGTGTGTGTGCACACACGCATGTACACGGCTCATCCAAAAAAAGGAGGGAATTCCCTTGGAGGTACTTTAAGTGTCTAATAATTCACTCATTGATGACAGAGCAATTA
Organism: Galemys pyrenaicus; assembly: GCA_019455555.1. NCBI lineage: Eukaryota > Metazoa > Chordata > Mammalia > Eulipotyphla > Talpidae > Galemys > Galemys pyrenaicus. The sequence continues at coordinate 10,363,857 of JAGFMF010011823.1, forward strand.
GCCTCTTATTAGCACTTCTCAAAACCACTCTGAAGTATTTTCACTTCTTGCCGTAATTATTTGCAGCGAAGTACTTCTGAATCACACTATCATCAATTTGCTAATTCCTATAACCATATTTTTAAAGTTGATTTTATTGAGGCACAATTTACATATAATAAAATAGACAAACTCTGGCATGCAATGTAGTGAGTTTTGATAAACGTCAACACTTGCATTGCTACCACCTTATGTCGAAATATAGAAACCTTCTAAAACAGACTCGCTTGTACCCCGTCCCAGTCAATTCTACCTCTACCTCCAGCCCCAGACAACCACTTTTGTATATATTAGATTGGTCTTCTCCAAGAGTTTAATTTAAATAGCAACATACCCTATGCAGTCTGTTGTGCCTGTCCTTTTTCACTCAACTTAATAGCTTGACACCCAACCATCATTTTGTTGCTCGTATCAGTAGGACTTTCCTTTCTCTTGTTAAACAATATTCCATGGTATGAATATGCCATTATTTTAAACATCCATTCACCTTTGATGAGCATTTTGGGTTGTTTCCAATTTCTTTTATTGTAACAGGGTGTTCCCCAGGAAAAGGGGAGGTTCCATGTTCCCTGCCCCACCCAAAGGATGGAGCTGAGCAGGGAGGAGAAGAAGCTGGAAAAGAGACTGGATAAGGAAGGAAGCAGGATGAGAGCAAGAAGGAGACCTGGAGGAGGCACAAAAACAGAGAGACATGTGAAGAAGGTGCGCTTGCTTCTTGGTCCTGGACTGGTTGAGACAAATGTTGGGGAGAGATTCGTGAGGAGGTTAACAATGGGAGCTTTTATCTTGATTTTGATTTTGCACTTTTCTTCCCAGACTTGTCTGACTGTCTCTGACCCTTTTCTATGGTTCCCAGCTGGAAGGTGCTTTAGACTTGAGGGAGGCTTTTGGGCCCTGCTTTGAGCCAATCCTGTTTGGGTAGACTTTTACTCACAAGGGGATGGGTAACTTTGGGTGCTTGACTTGAAAATTATATTCTTCTCCTTTTCTGTATTGTTCACTAATTATATTAAAGGTCTTAAAGTTTCTGTCTTGATGTTGTTGATGGCAAGGTCATCACCACAAATAACAAATGATAATTAGGCAATGTGATAAGCATGTTCAAATGGGATGTTGGTAATCACATTGCAATATGTAAACATCAAATCAACACATCTGACACCATAAACATTCATAAATATATGTCAGTTATATCTCAATTAAAATAAAAGAATGAAAATATATGAGGAACTCATCTACCAGAAAAACTTCTTATTCACCAGGCTTTTTCTTATACAACTCACTACAACCCACTGTTGCAAATATACTCCCTGATATCTCATAGTATTGGGGCAAATGTAGCCCTGGAATAGTTTGTTTATACCAGAAGACTTCCAGGTGGAACTGCCTGGCTCATCTACTGTAGTTCCCTCCCTCCTCCCGAGCCCGCTGGCCTCCACCCCATACAGCAGCCACCACTGCACCCAGAGACAGATTGGTTGCTATGTCAAATGCAAATTGTCTGGACTATGCTTCATCTGATGCTATCAATTCCTGTCTTAAAAAAATAAAATCTCAATCTGTAGCAGAATGAAGAAAGTACACAGATTTTCAGGGAAGGGCGAACCCTCATATACTTTAAGTTTCCAAGATTCTACACAACCAAACACTTTTGAGGACCAAAAAATCTAAACAAGCAACAAACCTTTGTGATACAAATGCTAAGATCTCTTTTTTTTAAAGATTTGTAAATGATTTCTTAGGAAAGCCAAGTAATGGTTATGAGACTTGAAGATCCTGAATGTGTACATGGTCAGATTATCTTCCTGGAGCAGCTTACAAATATCTTCTGAATCCCAAATATAAGAAAATGCAAACCCATTGTTTGACAAGTCACTTCCAGTTTTAAAACCAAGCAATATAAGGAAGATGCACATTCCCTTTCTAGTTAAGTCATTAAAAGCCGTGTGCCACAAACTCTGGAAGCCATGTGTAAGGTCTTCCCTCAGCCTTTTTTCTTAGAAATAGAACATTTTTGAGTAAACTGACCTGGACATCAAATGTATCAGTTCAGAACTCAGACGGTTTGGGGAGTTATAAACTTGGCAAAATGCCCCCACTGTCATCCTCAGAGATCAGCGCAGCTTCCAGCTACAGGAGCACAACAGCCAGAAACTGCAGAGCAGAATGTGGCTGTCACCACGACAGGCAGGTGATCAATAACTGTCCACCCCTTCTTAGGGGCTGGAAGGATGGAGGCCTAGGGGCCCCTGGACACTCCAGTAAATGAACAAAACAAACATCTCTACCACAAAAAGAACACTACACACCCGAACATAGAATGCTCATGAATGTGGACTTGTCAATGTTTAAAGGAAAGTGTGATGAGGAAACATTCACGGACAATACAAATACGTAATTGCCAAGAGGATTATGAAAGACTTACTGATCAAAAAGAAAATGATACGTGTAGGCTCTGCAGTCATTAATTCATTAGTGCAGTGACCAAGCTTTGTAAGTGTGATTCAGTCTAACGACTCCTGCCATAGGAAGGGTTTTATATAATGAAGAATCCTGGGCCACACCACACACTACACTCTGCAGGTGAACCTAATCACACAAGAGTATGAGAACCACGTCAATAGGTGGAAGTTCATAGGTTATTTTAGTAGCCAGAGTAATGATCTCCAAAGGTGTACATGTCCTAATGGCAGCGCTTATTGACTGATTCCTTACTTGGTTAAAGGGACTTTGCAGATGGGATTAACATTCTAGACTTTGGACTAGGGCGTGTATCCTGGATTACTGAGGTGGGCTCAATCTAATCGCATGAGCCCTTGAAATGGAGAAGAGTTTCCAGCTGCAGTGGGAGAGACGCAATGTGAGAAGGACTCGATCCACCGTGGTGGGCTCTGAAAGGTCCCACCCACCTTGAGTGGGAACAGCTCTGAGTATAGCCAGCAAGAAATGTGGATGACTGCTGTAACAACCGGGGCGTGTAAAAGGATTCCCCGCTAGAGTCTCCAGAAAGCAACATCCTGCTAACACCCTGATTTTAGCCCTTTCACTTACACCTTCTGACTGATGGAACCATAGCATAAAAAATGTGTGTGGCAATTTGTTTTATCAGCTACAGGACAAATACAGTCATGAAACAGCACATATATAACACTATATAACTATTTCATAATTACATGTACTATTACATTTCCTATTGTAATATATAACTGTATATACCGTTACTATATCTTACATGCTGTATAGATGACAACATTTCACAACAGCACCATACAAATATATACTGGAAATATTAATAATGTTTAACTTTAAGGACTGGCTTATGAGTCTATGAGTCTCTTTATGCTTTTACTTTTCAGAAGTTTGCATAATAAACATATATCACTTCTATAATGAGAAAAAGTTACTTAAACATTAAAAAGATGAAGATGAAAAACAAAACGTTATTCAGCCAGCACAAGTCAGCTGGACTTGGCTAGGAAAGGGCCTTGAATTTGAAGCCCTGGACTCCAAGGTCAGCTTCACAGCAACCAGCATCCTGCACAAACTTCTTTGGGCATCTATATGGGGATCCAAGCTCACTTCTTTATTCTAGAGACAATGTCAAACTACTTTATACCTATTCTTGATAGGAAAGAAGCCCAAACAACTGATTAAATTATGATTACTTTTAATCCCTCATTTAGAAAATCCCCAGTTGCTACAATTGGTATTCTGTTCAGCTGGATGAACATGATTAAGATGGGTGGTCAAAAGCTTCATTAATTTGGCCTCCCTAGTGGTACAAGGGGTTAAGTCTCAGCATTATCAAGCTATCGGTAGCCACTGTAGCATACATTCGACCCCCAGCCAGGGAGCTAACCCACATGGTGCAGCAGACCTCTCCTGTCTTGCCCACTGCTACCTTCAGCAATGTGTTTCAGTAGATCTGCCTGTTCTTCTCCCTACTCTGTCTGTCTCACCTCAGCACCTCTGGCCTACACCCCAGTTCTTGATTGCATAAATAAAAATAAATCTTAAAAAAAAAGGTTCAGTAACTGCTATTGCTAGAACATGTTAATAACTCAGACAGAGGTGTAACATTTTAAGTTCATGGAATGCATTTTTGACTATGCCCAGCAGTAGAGGGAAAAAACATCCCGTACGTTCAAATTTCAACCTAAGAGTAAAAGAGAACTGAGTATTTATTAGCATTAATACAAAGTGTAATGGCAAATCACAATGACAACCTACTAATTGAAGTGAGAAATTCGTTTTGTTTGGGATTGTAATACATTAATTTATGTGACAGTTTATGCATAGAGAAGAGCATGCACATCTGAATCAGACATATCTGGGTTCAAGTCCTGACCCCTGCACTTAATTGCTGGTAACCTTGAGTAGACCTTGATCCCAAGGTTTAAGCACTGGTTACCACTTTTGTAGAAAAGAAAATGATTGCCATTGCACCTTACTGAAGTGTTTTGCATTGAATTGGATAATGTATACAAAGCACTTATATGTCTTTTGACCTATGAAAATTCACTAAACATTATCCATTACTACTCCATTTCACAGATGAGGCTCAAAAAGATGAATTTGCCCAAAGTCCCAGATACAGAACGTGGATACAAATCCAAGTGACCTGGCTCCTCATATAGCGATCACAGATACTAAAAGATAGTAAGAAAATCTGTGATGTTAGAGGATTCAAACATTTTTACAATAGTTATAATGAGTTCAGAACCATTTTAGGAGAGGAAAGAGAAACCTCTCCTTTATAACTTGAAAATGCATGAGTTACGAGTTGTCATGTCTAGTTGTACAAGTTGTGTACTGCATCACTCTAGAGGGTGCCATTCACTTAGTCCAGTACACTCTTAGTCCCATGTATACACTGGGGCTGAGAGGGCAATGGCTGTGAGTACCTAAATCAAAGAAGCTGGATACTGTCAGAATGCATGTACCCACAATGATACATTCTGTGACTTCCAGAAGCACAGTAAGAGTGCTCAGTACCATTATCACCTCACTTTGCAATACTAAACACTTCTCCCTTTGTAAAGGACAAAGCACTTTTATAAATATCCCTAATACCAGTTGTTACTTTGGCAGTACTTAGTCACATGATCCACTGTTAAAAGTTTAAAATAGCTTCTGGGCCAAAAGCCTACAATAGGATTCTGATAAAAGAATGCTCTGAGTAGTAAAATGCTTATAAGGGAATTCTAGAAACAAGAATATGCCAGTCCTCTGCATTCCCCAGCCTTCAGAACTGGGTAGGCTGTCCACTTGTGGGCCTTGGTTAGAACTGAGGCTCACTTGCCTAGAAATAGTGACTGCAGCACTCAGCTTGTCCATCTGTGTCCTGAACCCTACACTGGGACTCCTGGGAGACCAGAGGAACTGTCTTTATTTTTTTTTAATAATCAAAAGTTTATTAGACACTGTATATTTTTATTTTTATTTTATGTTTTTTAAATTATGTTATTATGTAAATTATATGTAAATTAAATTATTATGTTATTTAATTATAGTTGACATCATTTGTATTCCCCAGGGAGTTCGCACCACCATTTCATCCGTGCACCATCACCTCAGCCCCTTGTGCTCCTTCTACCCTCATCCCCATCTTTGCCCTCCCTTCCCACCCCACCCCCAAAGTCCCTTTAGTTTATCTTTGACCTTTTGGTCTTGTTGAGTTTGTTGTTGTTTGTTTGTTTTTGTTTGTAATTGCCCAAAAGTGAAGCCATCCGATATTTTTCTCTTGCCTTCTGACTTGTTTCACTGAGTATAATTCCTTCTAGCTCCATCCATGTTTCTATAAATGGCCCTAGTTTATCATTTTTGATTGCTGAATAGTATTCCATTGTGTATATGTACCACATCTTCTTGATCCAGTCATCTACTTTTGGGCATTTAGGTTGTTTCCAGGTCTTACCAATTACAAATAGTGCTGCGATAAACAGGGGTACAGGTGCTCTTTGGATCAGTGTTTTTGTGTCCTTTGGGTAGATGCCTAGGAGTGGGATTGCTGGATCATAAGGTAGTTCCATCTCTAGTAGACTGAGGAACCTCCATACAGCCTTGCATAGTGGTTGGATTAACTTGCATTTCCACCTGCAGTTTACTAGTGTTCCTTTTTCTCTACATCCTCGCCAGCATTTATTGTTGTTGGTTTTTTTGATGAGTGCCATCCTTACTGGTGTAAGATGATACCTCATTGTGGTCTTAATTTGCATTTCCCTGATTATGAGGGATGTTGAGCATTTTCTCATGTGCCTGTTGGCCATGTGTATGTCCTCTTTGGAGACATGTCTTTTAAGCTCTTCTGCCCATTTTTTGATTGAGTTTTTTACTTCATTTTTCTTGAGTATTATGAGTTCTTTGTATATCTTTGTGATCAGACCCTTGTCCGTTGTGTGGAGCGCAAAGATTTTTTCCCCATTCGGTGGGTTTTCTCTTTGTTTTAATGTTTCCTTTGCTGTACAGAAGCTTCTTATCTTGATGTAGTCCCACCTGTTTATCTTCTCTCTCATTTTTATTGCTTTGGGGGATGCATCTTCAAATGCGTCATTGAGATGTATGTCTTGTAGCATTTTACCTATGTTTTCTTCTATAAATTTTATAGTCTTGGGTCTTACATTTAGGCCTTCTATCCATTTTGGGTTGATTTTTGTACATGGTGTGAGATAGTGGTTCAGTTTCATTTTTTTACATATGGTGGACCAGTTTGTCAGCACCATTTACTGAATAAGCTGTCTTTGTTCCATTGCATACTCTTTGCTCCTTTGTCAAAGATCAGTTGTCCATAGTTGTGTGGTTTTATTTCAGTGCTTTCTATATGGTTCCATCAGTCTCTGTGTCTATCCTTGTTCCAGTACCATGCTGTTTTAATAACTGCTGCTTTGTAGTAGAGTTTGAAGTCTGGTAGTGTGAGACCTTCATTCTCCTTTTTTGGCAATAGAACTTTGGCTAATCTAGGAGTTTTTGTGTCTCCATATGAATTTCATCAACATTTGGTCTATTTCCTTGAAGAAATTTCCTGCTACTTTACTAAATTGGTTGATTGTTTTAATTAGATTTTCTGTAGAGTCTTTAGGATTTTTCAAGTATATTATCATGTCATCTGCAAATAATTATAGTTTTACTTCCTCTTTCCCTACTTGGATTCCTTGTATGTCATTTTCTTGTCTTATTGCTCTGGCTAATACTTCCAGTACTATATTGAATAGCAGTGGAGAGAGTGGACATCCTTGTCTTGTTCCTGATCTTAAGGGGAATGCTCTCAGTATTTCACCATTGATGATTATATTTGCAGTGGGTTTGTCATATATAGCTTTTACCGTGTTGAGATATGGTCCTTCTATTCCAAGGATTTCAAGGGCCTTTATCATGACTTGGTGTTGGACTTTGTCAAATGCCTTTTCTGCATTAGTTGATATGATCATATGGTTTTTGTTCTACTTTTTGTTGATATGTTATGTTGATTTTTTGGATATTGAACAATCCTTGAGTTTCTGGAATAAATCCCACTTGATCGTGGTGAATTATCCTTTTTATGCATTGTTGTATTCTGTTGACTAGAATTTTGTTGAGGATTTTTGCATCCATGTTCATTAGGGAGATTGGTCTGTAGTTCGCTTTTTTCTATGTTTTCTTTGTTTGGTTTTGGTATTAGTGTAATATTGGCTTCACAGAACATTTTAGGTAATATTCCTTCTTTCTCAATTTTTTGAAAGAGTTTGTATAGGATGGGTACTAGTTCATTTCTGAATGTTTGGTAGAATTCATTTGTGAATCCATCTGGTCCTGGACTTTTGTTTTTGAGGAGTGCTTTACTTCTTCAATTTCATTACTTGATATTGGTCTGTTTAAGTGCTCTATTTCTTCTTTGTTTAGCTTTGGATGGTTATATCTTTCTAAAAACTGGTCCATCTCTTCTAGATTGTTAAGCTTGTTAGCATATAACTGCTCATAGAATTGTCTGACTATCCTTTTAATCTCTTTTGAGTCTGTTGTAATTTCTCATCTTTCATTTGTGATCCTGTTTATCTGTGTTTTCTCCTGTCTTTCCTTCGTTAGCCTGGCTAGAAGTTTACCTATTTTGTTTACTTTTTCAGAGAACCAGCTTTTGGTTTCATTAATTAAATCTTTTGGATTGTTTTCTTGATCTCTAATTCATTTATTTCTGCTTTAATTTTTATGATTTCTTCTACTGGTTTTTTGATCCTTTTGTTGCTCTTTTTCTAGATTGTTAAGGTGTGAGATTAGATAGTTTCTTTGAGTTTTTTCTTGTTTGTTGATGTGGGCCTGAATTGCTATAAACTTCCCTCTTAGTACTGCTTTTGCTGTATCCCATACATTTTGGAATGATGTGTCCTCATTGTCTTTCAGTTCAAAGTATTTTTTAATTTCCTCTGTGATTTCCTCTATAATCCTTTGTTCTTCCAGTAGTGTTGGTTTCAATCTCCATGTTGCAGGTGGGTTTCTTGTTTTCTTTTTGTGATTTATTTCTAATTTGATACCTCTGTGATCGGTGAATATAGTTGGAATGATTTTGACCTTACTGAATCTGTTGATGTTGGCCTTGTGGCCCAATATATGATAAATTCTGGAGTATGTTCCATGTGCACTTGAGAAGAAAGTGTAATCTGATTTTTTTGGGTGTAGAGTCCTATAGATGTCCGTTAAGCTCATGAGTTCTAGGTCTTTATTGAGGGCTCTAGTCTCTTTGTCTATTTTTTGTCTTGTTGATCTGTCCATTGGTGAAAGTGGGGTGTTGAAGTCTCCTACTATATAGGTGCTTTCTTTAAGAGCTGATAGTAATTGTCAGATATACTTTGGTGCTCCTTCATTTGTAGCATATGTGTTGATGAGTGTTACATCTTCTTGAAATACTGTGCCCTTGACCATTATATAGTGCCCTTCTCTGTCTTTTTATACCTTTTTTATTTTGAAGTCTATCTTGTCTGATATAAGTATAGCTGGTCCTGCTTTCTTTTTTGGTCCATTGCCTTGTAGGTCTGTTTTCCATCCTTTTACTTTCAATCTATGCTTATCTTTTGCGTTTAAATGTATTTCCTGAAGACAGCAGAATGTTGGATTGTGTTTTTCAATCCAGCCTACTACTCTGTGTCTTTTTATTGCTGAGTTTAGTCCATTTACATTTAAGTTAAAATAGTTATGCTGGCATCTGTGTTCACCATTTTGGCTTTTTGTGTTATGTTTTCCCTTGTCTTATACTGTTCCTCTTTTTCATTCTTCTGATGATTTTGGCTTTAGTGCTTGTTATGGGATTTTTTGGAAAGGAGGTTTGGTCATGCTGACTATCTGGAGTTTCTGTTTGTCTGGGAAAGTCCATATAAGACTTGCTGAATACAAAATTCGTGGTTGGCATTTGTTGTCTTGGAGTTTTTTGAATATATTCTTCCATTCCCTCCTTTCCCATAGTGTATCATCTGAGAAGTCTGAGGTTAGCCTGACAGGTTTTCCTTTGTATGTTATCTGTTTCTTCGCCCTTGACAGCTTTATTATTTTTTTCCTTGTCTTGTATTCTTGGTAGTTTTACTATTATGTGTCTAGCTGTATTTCTTTTTCTATCATAGAAATTTGGGGTACATCTTGCTTCTTGTATTCCTAGCTTCATTTCATCTTTTAAGCTTGGGAAACTCTCTTCTATTATCTCCTTGAATATATTTCCATTTCCCTTATCATTTTCAATTTCTGGGACTCCTATAACTCTTATATTACTTTTCTTGATGGTGTCTGAGCGTTCTTGAAGTGTGACCTCATTTTTTTTCCTTTGGATTTCTCTGTCTTCTTCTGCTTTGATTCTTTTTGTTTCTGAGTCTTCTATAGAACTAATTTGCTCTTCCATCTCATTCAATCTGCTTCCCATATTTTTTTTTTATCTTCCTGAAAGTCTTCCACTGTCTTTTTTAATGACTGGTTTTCCTTTTCCAGATCATTGGTTCTTTTTAACATACCTGTCATTTTTTCAATCATGCTGATTCTGAAATCTTCTGTTAGACTGGGCATTCTTTCTAGGTCGTTGTTGAGTTCTTGTATTTGGCTTTCTTTTTTTTGTTGTATTTTTCCCCTGTGGGCTTGCTTGGTAGTTGTAGTTTTTCGTCTTCCTGATGTCTTCTTTCTAATTTGTTGTATATGTTGGGACACTGTGTTGCTTGTATTGGCAGGTATCTCTTTGGGTGTTCCTTTTGGGATATAAGGAACTGGTGGTCAATGAACAAACAAAAACACACAAACACAGCAAGACTGACACAAACAATATCCACATAGGCAAACAACAGAAAGAAAAAGGGAGAAAAATAAAAAGGGAGTGAGGGAAGAGAAAAATAGAAGATAAAAATAAGAAACATCAACACAAATAACAAAAAACAAACAAACCAAACAACAACAAAACAAAAACAAACAAACACACACACACACACACAAACCTCCAAAACCTCACACTAAAACAGCCACAACAGTATGGGGGTGGAAGGCAAGATGTGGTGCTGATTGCCCTGCAGAGGCAGGTATGCAAGTATTTCAGTTCCTTTGTTGTGGCTGGTTGGGTGATGGGGCTCCTGAACACTCCTTCCCCCTGAGGACTTGGGGTACCACTAGGCCCCCTGTATAGAGGCTGGTTTTATGAGGCTCCCTTTAATGCCTTTCCAAAGGAGGACAGGAATAAAAAAAAAAAAAAGGCAGGCCTGGAGATGCCTGTATTTGCGCAGATCTCAGCAGCTTCAGGTTTTATAGTGCAATAGTCTTGATCCCTTTCCACAAGTGGCGTTAATGAATGCTCTTTCTGCCATTCAAGGTGTGCTGGATTTGTGGTTGGGGCCAGAGGAACTGTCTTATCTCTGTACTTCCAGCATCTGGCACAGAGAAGGGCATCAATCAGTGTTGGATGGATGGATGCGTGGGTGACCACATGGATGGATGTTTGGATGCCTGGATAGATGGATATTTTATAACTTCCTCAGGAGGCCTGTATGATGTGTTATAGATCCAGTATTTGTAGAAAATTCATTTGAGAAGTTTGCATTGTAGAAAAAAAAAATCAGAGTAATTTGTCTCAGAAGTGATGCTGGAAAGCTTTCTTCTCCAAACCACTGGTAGGGAAGAAAATCAGAGAACCCACCCTCCAACCTAGCCCCAGACTTTATGGGATTCTCATGAGACTGGGCTCATCTCAGTCCATTCCTAGAAGACATGTTCTTGTAATAAGTCACAAAGTGGGCAGTCCCCCAAAGTCTTACAAGGACTGATATCAGTGAACTTTACTTCCAGAGCCCTCCCTAGAGCTATGTTCTTGCAGTAGATTTTCTTCAGGGGGAATATAACACCACCACAATGGTCCATTTCTGGGGTCCTGAAGTCTGCTACAACAAAGCAGAACAAATGTCTCCACGCTGCATCCAGGGACTCTCCCTCACTCTTTGGGTCACTGATTTTTTTTAATGTAATAGAAAATGTAGTAATTAGCTAATTACTACTAGTAACAAAAATGACAACCTGTATTTTGTGACAGAGACTACTAAGATCTATATATACACAGGAGGATGGATAAATAGATCTTTCTTTATATACACGCACACACACACACACACACTGTGTATATTTATATCCACTATATATACATTTATATATGGAGAGAAAGAAAGCTAAATCTTCAACACATTTTTACAACAGCTTTACCACGTGTGTTCCGTTATCCCAATTCAATACAATTGGAGGTGAACCTCAGGGTCAGTATGTAACTAATGGGTGGTGGCAGACATGCTGGATGTCAGAATTATAGACCCAAACCCCTACTCTTTACATTATACCTCACCAGGAAAGCCACAAAGATACTTCCATACTGTTAAGCTTTCTGCCTACCTTTTAAAATTCATGCAATCCCTTCCCAACCTTCCAGCCTCCCAAATAATAAGTAACTAAATAATAAGATTGTCTCCCAGGGTGAGATTTCATCTGAGCATGAAGTGTGCACACCTAGGGCTTTGATTTAATTCTCTTGGACTAAGCTGATTAAGTGCTGAGCAGTTTAGAATCTTTTATAATTTTATTAGATTAGATCACCAGATTTCAGAGATGAAATGAATGGAAGCCTGACCAGAGACTAGAATAGCAAAATCTAGCTGCATCTAAATGTTCCTTGGAGCTAGCTTTCAAGATTCAAACACTCAATAATACAAAGTATGACTCTCCAAACAATGGAGATAACATTTCTATATTAAAATAACTTCTATGATGCCAGGAAATCCAGTGACACGCTTTTCTCTTGAAGCATCATGCTTTTGCTTTAATGAAACCATAGATTATCGATTTTCAGACTCGAGGAACACTGTCCTAATGGATCTGGTCTCAAGTAATATTACTACTAGGGCCATTAACTTGAGCGACTAAAAGCAAATGACTTCACCTCCTTGTGTCTTATCTCCCTTGGTCCTTTCTTGCAGAATTTAGAAAAATGAGAACATTCAATTAAGAAAACATTTGTGTTCACATATACATAAAAGAGACAATAAAAATGGAATATGTAACAGCTTCTCACACTTCCTGCTGCTTTCCTAGTAACCCTCCTAGCTTCTCTCCCCTGGACCCAGCTGTTAGGGCTGGAGCTACATCACCCCAATTGCCAAGGACAGCTCAGGCCAAGCTGGGCAACAGAACCTAAAGAAACTTTCTCCTGGACTTCTGGATTAGACCTCTTCCAGGAATCTAGTACATAGAAAGAATGCAGAGGCTGGTGAGGGATATTCTAGAGAGGCATTTGGTATGGATCATTTCAAGGCAGAGGAGAAAGCAATGGAGGTAAAATGGATCATTTGGGCAGTGAGAACTGAAATTTGTAGATCTCCATTTCATTTATTCTTTGAATAAACTTATAGAACACTTGTTAAATTCTGACACTCTAGAAGATCAAAAGAAGCAGTACACTTATTTAACATTTTACAGTCGAATTGAATCTAGGAGCATATGGTTTGTGGTCTTATGGACTTGTTGAAATGTTATACAATTATTTGGATTGGGCCACTTTGAGGTTTCCATTTGGAGTGGTCCATAGCCAAGAAGGGGAAGAGATATGTAAAGGAAGAAGCACGGGTGAAAGGTGAAATCCGGGAAGACACATGCCCAACAAAGGTATCCAGGTGTAATGATCAGTATAAGAGTCTCTAATGTGGTAGCTGGTAAGACAGCAGATCAGAACAGTGAGAACTGCTCTGGAATGAAGACTCTTGTTACTGCAGCAACCTGAACAGCAGCACAAAATCTGGAGAGGGCTGACAGGCAGCACAGCATCATTACCCGGGCATAAGCCAGGGCAGTCTGGTATCTTTAGTCCAAAGCTAGAGTTCCAGTGTTCACCACAGGCCTTGTCCTTCTGAATCAAGCTAGGCATGTATTTTGTCTCGAAGTTAAGGGAGAAAATGAAGAGATCTGCTCACAAATGACCAAAGGCCGCTCGAAGGGTATCTGGCTTCCTCCCACTGTTACTGACCTCGAGTGGAACCTTCCTTTCCAGCAATGGTTCTACAAGACCCATTCACTCAATTCTGCAATTTATTTCAGGTTAGAATTTCATGGCCCCTGATAAAAGCTCTGTATCTGCTATGAAAATATATCTTGGATTAACAAATTTGTACAGCTCAGATCAATGACACTTAATTCACTTCTGGGAAAAAAGTGCTCTTGGGAAGGAATCATTACACCAGTCTTGGATATGGTGTTAAGGGGAAGTGACAGGTATGATATGATAGGGTGTTTATTCTACAGATGTTTAATACTGTCACCAGCCACGAGTAGTCTTTACCTCAAAGAACAGATAAACCAGGTTGGAGAAGTGTTGGGAGATAAGAACATAAATCTAACAACTGGGCTTCCCACACGCCCTCTTTTTATCAGATGGACACACACAGGGTGAAGAGGGGTGGGGGCTTATGGGATTGTATATATGGAGAAGAGCACTGCAATAGAAGCTGAGGACAAGGGTCTGTTCCTGTCTTCTGTAACTAGCTGTAGGACACTGTAGGGTCTGTAACTAGCTGTAGGACAATGTAGGGTTTGTAACTAGCTGTAGGACAATGGCCAAGATATTTAGCCTTCTTATAACATATTTAGGGATAAAATCAGAATAATAGTATTTTTTACTCTTACATGGGAATTGTGAGGAGCAAATGAGATACTAGATGTGAACAACTCTAATAAATACATGCAAATACAAAACATATGACTGCTAATACTACCAGCAATAGTGTGTGTGTGTGTGTGTGTGTGTGTTTTGTTTTACTTGTAGTAAAAGTTACTTTCTGCTACTTGGCAGAGTTCCAAACTGAGTTAATTTCGACATCACTATTTAACAAATTCATACACACACACACACACACACACACACACACACGGTGACACAGAATATCCATGTAGAACAGGGAATTCAGGCTAGAGAAAGGGCTGCTAGACCAAGGCACCATTTAACCCGTGGTAAACACGTAGTGTAGGCAGGGATCTGTAGAATTTATGTTGATCATTTAAAAAAAAAAAAAAAAAAAACAGCCTCCCATAGAAAAAGCTAATAGGAATTTGTTACTTAAACTTTAAAAAGCAGAAATTGGGACTACTCTACAAATATTAGCCAGTGCCCTAAAACAAGTTAACTCCAGAGCAAAGAGCAAGTGGGTACAATGGAATATAAAATAAAAGTCTTGTGGCTGAAAATAAAGTGTAATTAAGGAAGATACAGTTTGTCTGTTTTGTTGGCTGGCTCCTGGGGAAAAGGTGGCCAGGCTGTGCTGCCCACGGTATAGGATGAGCAGCGTTCACAACCTACTGGGGTATGACCAGTGCCAAGCCAGAGCAGTGGCAGAGCAAGGAGGAACCTGAAAAGGAGGGGTAGCAGAATGCCCAAGGTGGCTGGGAAGACAACTTCCCTTCAGGAGCTCCTGTAGCTTCCTCCTCCTCAGCTGAGGGAGCACTGGGGAAAGAACTGCCCCAGACACTGCTCAGCGTCCCCCAGTGCATATGCATGAGAATGTGAAGTGCTTAGCCACATGTGTGAGAGCTGCCTGCACACTGTAAGAAAACAATCCTCTAGTTCAGAGTTTAAGAAAATACAAAGGAAACAAGAGACTTCCTTCCAAAGCTTGTTTGCAACCTGCATGTATTTGATAACTTTAAAAGCAACTGGAACGCAACAAAACTTTATTGCACTTAAAAATTCAGGCTGAGTTTGAAATGGATTACTTTTGTTCCTTGGAAACTGTGTGGCCAGCTTCTGTCATAGTTTAGTCCCTGATATTTATCAAGGGACAAGGGACAGAAATTGAAAAGGAAATCTTCTAGAGAGCAATACATGGTGAGTTGTAATATGTTTACTTATGAATTAGCCTTTAATCAACAGATTTAATATTAATTAATAATTCATAAGCTGCTCTTTGCCTAGAAATGACATAATTATGTCTCTGATTCAACCCAAAATGTCCACTGCAGAATGTGTAAAATGTTAATTAGTAGTGAAATGCAGTTAGGAAAAAAATTCTTTTAATTATGTAATAAGGCTCATTACAATGGGTAATCAACAGAGCTGCCAAATTAGTCCTCTGGTGGCGTTTTTCTATATATAGCAAATAAACTTTTGTTTGCAGAGAATGTGTTTGAATAGACAGATTTTAAATTGCCTTCAAGAAGCAAGCAGCCGTAAGTCCCAGAAACAGTTAGAAATGACCTTGTAATATTTCATTTCTAGGAGGAAAGATGGCTCAGATAAAAGAAGGAAAGAATCTCAAATATTTCTCCAGGAGCTGAACAAATGCTGAAAGCCTCTGCTGGCTTTGAACCAATGTTGTGCTACCTTTTGGAGATGTTAACTGTCTCTGATGGAGTTCAGGTAACAGGAGCATTATTATTGATAGGATATTAATGCAGCACCTACTGACTATAAAACACCAAAGAAGTAGAAAATGTGATCCCTGCTATTTATTGATGAGAACTGAAAATGTGCATATCCATGCATTATTCAGTCATCATTTACTCATTCAGCCTTCAAAAACGTCCAGGACCAGAGCAGAGAGATAACCAACACATGACCTCTGCCTACAAGAGGCTCTCGGGGTGGTTTCAGGAGTAGATTTGGGCTTTGCAAATCACACCATCCTAGATCCCCTCTGCACCATGTCACAGCCTTGTGAATCTGGCCAGAGAACCTGCCCAAGGTTCAGTTTCCTCATCAACGCAGGGATGTTTTTATAGATGCTGAGTTTTAACACAACACTAATGCTAAGTGCTTGGCCCCGTGCACGTCCGCAGGCAGCCCACAGAGGTGGCCTCTCACCAGCACAGCCTCCATATCCTGGGCTTCAGAGGAATTTAAGACATAATATGTTATAAACACAGTGGATTTTAAGGAACTGTCTTTGGGATTTGATTCAAACATTTGTGCTAAGTGCTGCACTGAATACAGGGGCTACAGGGGGAAAGATGGAATCCCTCCTGCCAAGAGTCTAACCTGCTCCCCACTCTTACCTTGAGCCCCACACCTGCTCTTTCTGCCACCCTGCCGGCCCTCACTCCACCTGTGATTGTGCGCCTGTGCATCCTGACCTGTGGTTAGCGCTCTAGTGTGAATACATCTCTCTGACCACATTTGTCCCTCCTCCCTGCAAACTCCTAAGTCCTGACCTCTGCTGTCTACCAGAATCTCTGCTCAGGCCTGTGGAAGCCAGATCCACACAGCTCCTCTCAGGCACCAACTCAGACTGTCCTATCCCCAGTGAGCACTGAGTGTGGTCCTTCCATCAGGAAGCAGAAGAGCACAGCTGAGCAGGCCCTGGTGCTCCAGCGAGGACAACCCTTTGACCAACTCCAGATCTGCCCCAGAGCGTCCCCCACCCTCCCCCGCCCTCCACCACCAGGAACGTGTCTGGTTAACCCTGGATGGCTTGTGGAGCTTTCAGGCTCACTCCACAGAAGAGCCTGTTCCCAGGAACTGAGTGGGGCAAACGGCAGTCATGAGGACCTTCCCATAGTTAGTGGCTCAGAGTGTGGTTAACAGAGGCTGGTGAATACATGTGGGACATACAAACGCATGGGTCGCACATGCAGGTCATCAGTGCAGACAAGCCTACCCAAAGCTAGAATGACTACAGCTCCAACACCTAGCTCACGCAGACTTTCTGAGACCCACTCTGTGTGGAAGCTGCCAGGTGCCAGGTCCCACAGCTCTGGCAGAGGCCCTGATCCATCTTGCGGCATACAAATTCATTCAGACAAAGCCCGGAACCTGAATGGGAGTGAAATGAAGCTGCGGGCATAGGTGTGTTCCAAGACGGTGCAGGGATCCAGCCAGGAGGAGCTTGCCCAGGGTGAAATGCTTGGGATAAACAACTAGCACCACTGAGATCTTCTGACTACAGACTGTTGCTGCCAGGATATGCCCAGTTCTAACAGGAGTGCCAGGGTCTGGGTATAAAAACCAAGAGGCCAGTACTAGTCCAGAGCAGGGGCAGAAATACTCTGAGGTGCGTTGTTAGACCTCAGCCACTTCTACTGGCCCTTCTTGCCCTGAGATTGCTTTTAGCAAAGGGTATAATAAACAGGAAAGGAAGATTGGATAGATGGATGGATGGATGGATGGATGGATGGATGGATGGATGGATGGATGGATGTTGGGGAGAAGAGGAGGAGGAGGAAAGGAGGAGGAAAAGAAGAAAAAGAAGAGTTTAAAAGTATGCCACTTTCCCAGAGTTATAAACATTTTAAAAGAATGTAAGTCTTTAAAAAGGTATAACCTCTATGAGGAAGTCCAAGGCACTGCTCAAATCTTCCAGGTGAGTGGAAGGACTGGGTCTCACATACAGATTGTCTGCCTCCAAATCATCATCCCAGCTTCCCTTCTACATAGTGTTTATAGTCTTAGGAAAATAAAGTTGAATAATCAGTTATTCCTAATTTTTAAAAAAATACACCTGCACAAGTACACGATGGAATACTATTCAGTTTTTAAGAATATGAACTTTTGCCATTTTTGACAACCTGGACGGAACTGGAGGGGACTATGCTAAGTGAAGTAAGCTAGAGGTACAAAGACAAACACAAGATGACTTTACTGATAAGTAGAACATGGAGAAAGAAAACAGAGGAGCTGACAGAACTAAACCGAAACAAAGTCTGACAATGACTGCAGAATCAAAGCCACTAGAAGAGGAGAGTTGGGGGGGCAAAGAGGAGAGGGGTTCCAAAGGGCTACGATAAAGGGATATGGGTGCTCTGGGGTGCATGGGTGATGCACTGTTATTTCAAATAAATTAAAAATACACCATTCAAGACACGAAACTTGTTGTAGAACCAAAGTCAGGTTAAATAATTTAGAGGCAGTGACAATAACCTTCGGACAATTGAGGTGGGGGTGACATATTCTTTTGAGTCATAAAACCATTCCCCTATAGCCAAATTCAGTCCAAATCTACACAACAGCTGCCAATGGTGTTACGTAATTCCTTAGAGGCACCTTTTCCTGAAGATGGAATTTTAAATAATTTCATCAAATCTTGAACTTCAGCCATCAGCAAGGACTTTGAGTTCAATCAAGCCTCAATCCTCTTTTCTGCTTTTATTTCCCTTGCTGAAGAGGTCAGTTCTCCAAAAAAACATCGTTATCACTAATGTCACAAAACATATTATGAGTATTTTCCTCTCAATGTTTTATTTTATTCTTGCATCTCTTATAGCTAAGCCTTTAGTGCACTTAGAGTTTATTTTTGCACATGATCTAACTTCATTCTTTACCCATGGCCATCCATTTTTCCCAGCACCATTTGTTAAAGAAACTCTCCTTTCCCCATTGTATATTTATTTCTGAGCTTTCAATTCTGTTCCACTGATGCATGTGTCTAGTCCAATACTATGCTTGCTGTTGCTTCATAGTATAGCTGAAAGTCAGGTTCCATTTCTCTGCTTTTTTCTCATATTACTTTTGCCATTTTTTGCCATTTATAGCTCCATATAACTTTTAACCTTTTTTTGTTCAATTTCTTTGAAGAATATTGTTGGTATTCTGAGGTAGATTGCATTAAATTTATATGTCACTTTTGGTAGAATCATCGTTTTGACTACATTGATTTTCCCCCTCCATGAGTATGGAGTGCTTTTCCATCTCCCTATTTCATGAGCTACATCCTTTGGTAGCATCTTGTAGTTTTGTGTAAGTCCTTTCCTCTGGTTACTTAATCAACATTTGATTCTTTCTGAAGCAATTGTGAATGGAATTATTTCCTTAATTTCTTTTTCTTCCCATTCATTGCTTATAAAATTATTGCTTATAAAAATGAAAGAGTTTGGGGCCTCCCTGGTGGTGCAGTGGGTTAAGCAACACACTATGAGGCAAACCGCAGCCACTGCAGCACGAGTTCGATCCCTGCTGCCGGCCAGGGAGGGGACCCACATGGCATGGCAGACCTCTCCTGCCTCGCCCACTGCTCTCCTCAGCAGTGTACTTCATTGATCTACCTGTTCTGCTCCCCGCTCTGTCCGTGGTTAATCCTCTCACCCCCCACACCTCTGGCCTGTACCCCAGTGCTTGTATGCATAAATAAATCTTTAAAAAATAAAAATGAGTTTTTTATACTGATCTTGTAGCCTGCCACTTTGCTGAAATCACTTATTATTTCAAATATCTTTTTGGTAGACTTTTAAGGGTTTTCTAATATGGTGTCATATCGTGAATAATAATAGTGTCACTTGTTCTTTTCACACCTGGATTCTTATTTCCTGTCCTGATTAACTAAGACCTCTAAATTAAATAGAATTAAATTAAAACAGAATGGGGACAGTGGCATCCTCGGCTTGTTCCTGAAGGTACATAAGACATAGTTCTTATTCCCAAGGAGTGAACAGTTTAGTAGAAAACTGTAAAGGTAATCACCATATGATGTCATCTGTGTAAAAATATACACAAGATTCAGAAGAGTGTTCACTCCACTCTGAAGGTCCCACACATGCTTTGTGAAGGGGGAGGCACCTGAACAATATTTTCAATGGCGAACAAAATCTCCAAGCAGGCGAAAGAGGAGAGTGTGTGATCGTACTTGAAAGACTCCAACTGAATGTTGTAAGGACTAAGCATCAGTTGAGTCTGTGAAGAGGAGGGGAGTCGGTAGGGCAGGCTGATTAATAGAGGATGTGGTGGCAGAAGCAGCTGGGGAGTCAAGAGAAGCCATAAGTGTCCTGATAAGGAGTTTGGGCATCATTCCAATAAGGAAAGCCCAGCACACGCCCTCAAGCTCTCTCTCCCTCCCTCGGAGACTGTATGCCTGTTATAAGCCTACTTCATGCTTTCTGAAAACTAGTATGAAAATGTTCCAACTGATTTCTCTATCTCCACTGTCTCTCCCCACTAAATACCCACCACCAAGCTAGTCTTCTCACTAGTACGTGTAAGCTCTGCCATGCTCCATTTCAGTAATGATTTCCACGGTCTTGTGAAACTGCTTTAGCTCAAATTTGGCATTCTGTCTCTCCATGATCTGAATCCAAGTGTCCTCTGCCCTATCCTCCACTTCAAATGTCTTCCACTCCTCCAGAGTGCCTCTGTCCACTCTACATTCCAGTTAATCTCCTCTTCCAGCTCATCCTTGTCCATTCCCAGGGCATTTCTGTTTAACATGCCCTCCCCAAATGGATTTCCTCATGATTTCTCCTCCAGGAATCCTTCTTTCTGGAACCCCACCTCCCCAGGAACAACTTCTAGAAAATCGGAGTGTTTTATCTGTACTTCATTTTGGCTTATTTGGCAATAAGTTTCTTCACATATTTATTCACTCAGCATTTGGCAAGTATTATTTAGACCCTACTATGTATGCCAAACACTATGCTGAGTGTACCAGGTGACTAAAACAAGATGAGAGAAAACTTTCTTCCCCTCTAGGAACATCTGGCAACTCTAGAGATCTCTTTGGTTGTTGCACCAGGAGGGAGGGAGAAGAGTGCTGTTGGTATTTAGTGGCTAGAGGTTAAGGATGCTGCTAAAAGGCCTAGAAGGCACACAGCAGCTGCCCACAACAAAGAATGATCTAGCCTCAAATGTTAACAGTGATGAAGTTGAGAGATCCTGTATAAAAAGCAGCTTAAGGAGGGGATTTATTTTTTGTTTCGGGATTTATATTCCAAAACACCTAACATAGTAACTTCATAAATAGTAAGTGCTTGATCTATACCAGTGCTTAAATATTCATTGGCATAAAAATGATACTCTTAGGATGTAGGAAAGGGATAAGTTTTAATTAGGAAAAGCAATAAGAAATATTAGTTAATTGCAGGAGGGAAATCATAACCTAAACTTTCTTGTTATCCTTATGGTAAATTAAGCTAGTATTTTATACTCCATTGTTGTGTTTTCTTTACTATGATTTTGATCATATAAACCCAACAACTGAAATAACTCATTGAGAAAGCAAGGGATTAATTAGGCAATTTCAAGGTGCATAAATATATTAGTATTAGCATAGCATATATGGTGATAGGAAACACATTAAGCAACATAAATCAAAGATAATATAACAGAACAAACCTAGCAGTGGAAAACAGGATTACAATGTCTACAAATGCTCTTTTGTATTTAATAATGTGGCAGATTCCTGGCACAATCCTCCCATTTGTTATAGGCTATTAATTTCATCATATGCACCTTGCATGAACTTGCTTTATTGCATTTGTGAGTATAATGTGAAGGGTCATTAGAGGTCACTGCCATGGCAATGACTTGGCATCCACAGCTTTTGAAATGGTTCCTGTGCACAGAGCGAAGACAAACATCTGGCATCAGATGGGGCTCAGGATGTGCTAACAGGGATCTGTACACAGACATGCATTTCGGGGTCAGGCTAATTAGAAGCCCTAGCCAAGTCCAGGATCCCCACATAAATGAAGTTTTCCTCCCCAGCTGTCCAAGAAAAAGTTTATTCAAAGACATAAGTGCTTAAGATCCCAGCTTTAGAAGCACACTAAAAGTTGGCCTAATCTGACCCTTTCATTTGACAGAGGGTAAGACTGAGGCACAGGAGTTGATGGGGGTTGCTAAAGGCAGAAAGCTCGTTATCCCAGGACCTGGGAAAGGGACCTGATTTCACTATATTGTTCTGCATTTTCTTACCATCATATTCTTCTGATCTTAAATACATCTCCCGCAATTGCATGGAGATTACATTTAATATACCTGTTGCTAGTTCCTGGCCTCTTTATTTCATGTTTCCATATTTCATTATTTAATGTCAAATGCATTTTATAATTTAAAGAGACTTTATACACCAAATTTGGATGCTTGTATATATTGACTAGTTCATTTGTTGCTGTTTAGTGATCAGGATTTGTGCAACAGTCTGTGTCTTATCAGGAAAATAAAAAATACCGCAGCTATTTCAGAGGGGATTTAACACAGGTAATTGGTTACAGAGGTAGTGAGGATTGGGGGGCACAGGAAAATGAAAACAAAATCCAAAATTAGTCAAAGGTAAAAAGCCCGAAGAGGCGCAAAGTGAAAACGATGTCCCCAGGCTCAAGTTCATTGTCACTGTCAGAACCTGCTGCTGAGTGAGAACCAAGAGACTCTCACTGCTTTAATTCTGCTACCGCGGCCCAGGGCTGAACAGCAGAAAAGGATCGCCCTTTTTCCCATCTTCTAGTCTCCCATCAGAAGCAGAGAAACAATCTTGGATATGTACCATAGTTGACTGGTTCCCCGCCCCGCAATGGTAGGGAGGAAGGCGAGGAACCGCAGGTACAGGAAACACCGGGCACACAGCATAGGTGAAAGCCCTTTGTGTGCCCTGCATCGGAGCAATCTATGCCTGCATTTTTAAGTGCATCCATTGTTGTTCCCTATCTTCCAGTCTCCATCATCTACTCCCTTCTCTCCCTTTCTTCCTTTTTCCCTGTCCCTTCCTCCATCCCTCCCTCCCTCCCTCCCTCCCTCCCTTCCTCCCTTCCTCCCTTCCTCCCTTCCTCCCCTCCTCCCCTCCTCTATTATGTGTTAAATAAGCAATGCATTTGGCATCTGGAACTCAAAGTGAATGTCACAGTGGTCCCGCTCCCAAAAGTGTGTTATTCTGGTAGAAAGTAAGACAAACATTTTGAGCTCTCCCTAATTCTTTCCTTTCCTTGTCTTATATATTTGACATCAGTTGTGGTCCCCATGGAATTCCCACCACCGTTTCATCAGTGCACCATCACGTCCATCCCTTGTGCTCTTTCTGCTCTCATCCCATTCCCTCCTCCCGCCCCAACAAAGTGCCTCTGATTTGTCCTTTTCTTTTGGTTTTTGTTGTTATTATTCTTATTTGGTTCACTTACATTCCTCCTAGAAGTGAAACCATCCAATATTTTTCTTTTGCCTTCTAACTCATTTCACTGAGCATAATCCCTTGTTTTTGTTTTAAATTTCCCGTTCCTAACTTTCCCAGGATAGTAATTGCCATATTTAAATGACATACTGATGATGCTTAATATTCATGCATTAGAATGCTGTTTACACTTCTACAGCAAATGTAAATCATTTGTCTCCTAAGATGCTATCCCACGATTAATAGAGGATAGAAGTTACTGAGGACGTGTGATTTCCAGAAGTATGCTTGAACGTTATCATCTTATCCATAACCGCTGAGACTCAGATGCAGTCAAGGCTTTCTGTATTGTCATTGTAATCAGTTTAAGGGGTATTAATAAATAACATCCTTTGTCAAAACAAAACAAAGATAGCACCACAGTTTATTTTGCTCCTTGGTCTTCCCTGAAAAATGCTTTAAAACCAGTTTGTTCATTGATTTAACTAAATTTATTGGTAAGTAAACAGTGTCTTGGTGCTTGGTGTGG
Source organism: Galemys pyrenaicus (assembly GCA_019455555.1). Taxonomy (NCBI): domain Eukaryota; kingdom Metazoa; phylum Chordata; class Mammalia; order Eulipotyphla; family Talpidae; genus Galemys; species Galemys pyrenaicus. Next base: position 10,387,743 of record JAGFMF010011823.1, read on the forward strand.
CATATAGAGAAGATGACAAGGGAACTAAATCTGCAGCCTGGTGTACAAGGTGCCTGATGAAGGGGTAAGAGCACAGGGAAGGAGAACCCAAGTCAGCCTAAGGGCTCAGGGAAAGTTCTAAGAGGAGTAAGACTGTGGATGAACATGAAGGGTACATGATGGAGGAGGAAGTGAAGGAGGAAGGAGGGGAAAGCCGTTCAACTCCTCAGCATGCAACCCAGGAGGCTCCTGAGACAGGTGTGAAGGAAGGGGAGGGAGTGACTCCCCAAAGTCACCATTCCAGGAAGGGCAAGATGAGACGGTGTGATTGTTAGCAGCACTTACAGAACGAAGGGATTTAAATACTGCACAAAGGCTTTGTTCTGAAAGAAATGACATACCCACTCACATGAAGAGAGAATAAGAACACTGTAGAACCACCGTGGAGGGTGGATAGGAAGGACTCAAGATGGCGACAGAGGGACTAGTTGGAAGACATTGTGGGACATAGGTAAGAAATGACAGAGATCTAAATTATGCAGCTAGAGAGGAAATAAAGGGCAGACACAAGAAAGATAAGCTACAGAAGCAATGAAGTAGAGTGAGAAAGGAGTATAGCAAGAACAGAAGGAAAATCCAAAATGATTCCCAGGATGCCAACTTGGGTGACCAGTTGGCCTGTGACCCAAGGACAAAAGTAGAGAAGTACAGCAGAAGGACAAGTTTGGGGATGTGCAGTGGGGTGGCAGGAGATGGCCAGGGGAGAATAAGAGTTCAATTTTTAACATACTGAATGTCAAACACCCAGAAAACATCTCAGCGCTGGGTGGGATGTTGGCAAATATAGTTCAATAGACAGACCTGAGGCATCTATGTGACTTGGGAGTTATCTCCTTGATGGCAATGCCATACTGGTGTAAGAAATCACACAGGGAAGTGAGAAGGAGGACAAGGACAAATGGCTTGAGATCCTCGATATTTAAAGCACTTACAGAGTAAAAGAAACTAACAAGGAAAACTGGAAAAGAATGGTTCAAATTGCAGGAAAAAGATTGTGTGTTCTGTCTCATTTTATGAACCTGCATTCTCCGAGTTGCTTTGTGGTAAAGTTGAGGGTCACCATCCACTTCAGTTCTTCACTGAGTTCTATGAATGTTATCTTCAGCCTACACTACCAACCTGCGTGCCACTTGCTATAGCACCGGCAGCCTCTCGATCCTCGTCAAGCCACCATCTCCCCTCCACTGGACTAGCAATGGTCTTCGCCCCATACACACCTTACCCGCCTGCAGTCCAGAGGACCTGCCTGCTTCTGTTCTCAGAGCACAACAATAGCCCTCTCAATAGGTGGATGACGCAAGGAAGGTGGTGCTGCCAAATGGTACAAAGAAACCAAAGTCTCACTTTTATGTGAGGCATTCTGGAAGACACTGGTGACACTGTGCCCCTGGAGGAGAGGATGACATTAGAGGTTATAGCTTTAATACTCTGTGATGTTAGGGACAGTGATTATTGTCTCAGGCTTAGGTCATCCCCCTGTCTTTAGGCAGAAAAGATGAAATTAGACCAGTTCTTAATTACTTGCCTTTCCCATTGAAGATGGGGTACCTCTACTAGATGGACAAGAATGTCCATTGTAGCCACAGGCTCAGGCCCTTCAGGGAATCATTGCTCTAATGGTCTGATCCATGAATTTCCCCAGGATTCTTCTTAACCTTCAACTGCAGTGTTGCTATACCATACATTCCAATGCCCTTAATGAGGCCCAGCACCGAAGCCCCTGGGCTCCTACATTTCATTTCTGTGTCACATCTTAACAACATTCACTCAGGAAGTCAGGTAAGGAAATCCATGCCATCTGTATTTGCACTAAATTAAGGAGGAGTAGCTTTCTGAAGTGTGGGTTGTGTTTAAGGGGGGTGTGTGTGGAAATCCCCTACTAGGATTTATCATGAGTCAATGGCCAGAGTGGGCAGAGAGAAAGAGAGAGAGAGAGAGAGACTGAACCACCCAGCAAGGAGGGTGGTGCCTTGCTCTAGGACCCGGGCCTCATTAGTGCCTGGCAGCACAGAGCTACTGCAAGTCTTAAAGGACTATTGGGAGCATTCCCCAGATTCCCAGGCCTAGGACTGTCTCAGATGAGTAAACAAGAGCGGGCCCGGTGCTGAGTGAGCATGCCCAGGCAAGCAGTGCAGCCCAATATTTATTGTCTGCCACTTTTCCCATCGTGGATGTCCCCTGAAGCTTCCAGTATTGGGCACGATTTTTCAGGTAGAAATTTAGTGACTCAATTGGCATCCACCTGGGCCCTGTGGCAAGTGGGAATAAAGCTTGTTTCCCCTAAAAGTGACAGCACAGTGATAAATAGGTCTCTAGCTCTGCCTCTCTTATACTACTCACCCGCTGGCCCTGCTGGCTATGAAACCTGGCTCCTGCAGACCTTCCTAGAAAGAAACTTGTATTAAGCCTGTTCTTGCAAACCCAGCTCTAAGCTGAGTGGAGGCACAGGGCTGGATTTGGACCTGGTGATGGTTGACAATACCAGATTTTCCTCGAGGTCTTTCGACTCCAGAAGAAAATGCAAAGATTGTCAGTATATAATTTAGCCCTCCCTTCCAGCTGCCCTGTGAGGTAGGTAATTAGTTTGGAGAAATGTCAAAGTCAGAGCAGCTGTGGTGGGAACCCCATGTGGGAAGTGGTCCAGAGAGGCCTGCAGGAAGAGGCTGCCTGGTTAAAAGATGAACTCTGCTGGGGTTACAGAGACCTGTCCATTCTCCACAATGGAGAGAAGCAGCCACAGCCTCTTTAGGACCTTGAACATGCTCCAGATTGACATGAAAGAGCTACAGGAATTGTCACAGGGAGATCAGAAGGAGAAACCCCAGAGTCCTGGACAGGCCCCAGAAAAGCAGCCCTGGACAGACGCTGCCAGAAAAAAAAAAAAAAAGGGGGTGCTTCCTGCTCCTTCTTAATATTCCTGTGCCCAGGATTCCCAGGCCTTGGACTTCAACATGAGACCATCTGAGTGGTAACAACAAGCCAAGTAAGCCCCTCCTGGCTCACCTCTGCCTGCTGGTGAGGGACCTCCAACTTCTGCTGTCTCCCAAGCTGCTCTTGCTCGTAGGCCTCCCATGACGAGTCAGGGAAGGAGGTCATCTCTTTGCTGGTTGTAGGGTAAACGGAAAAGTGACCAGGCTTTTCTGCCCTCCCACCATTGGTGTGATGATGAACACTTGCGGTCCTGCATGCATGCCTGATGGTGGGCACCTCCAGTAGGGTGCGGGCATGCTCAGGTGCAGGTGCACCTGGGCTCAGACAGGGCATATAAGGGCAGTGTCACAAGGACGCTAGAAGAGAGCATAAGCAGAGAAGATCAGGGAGAGAGAAAGAGAAGAAGAGAGAAAGAGACGAGAGGCTAGGGAGCCCAGAGAATGAAGATGTGCCTGCCAGCCTCCTGGCCCCCAGGTACCTCCACCTGCCATGTACCTGGTCACCTCTGACATAGTGATGCAATAAAAGCCTGAAAAAGCCACCGAGGGCTCCAGGATTCCTCTTTGACCCATCTTCCAGGATCATAGATAACCTGCTCCGTGCCTTGCTGGCGCTACTCTGGTGAACAAATGCAGGCCTTCCTCAGGTGTGCTTCGTGGTTCCATATTCAGGCCCCACCCCCAGGCCCGCTAGAGGTGGCTTTCAGGAATTCTAAATCACTTCCAAAAGAGATGACTCCCTGATTCGGGTGCCGTCATCTGCAGGCTGGCACTGAAACCACAGCAGTGTAAAGAGGATGTGATCCAGACCAGGATTCAAATTCCCACTCTACCGCCGACTGCCGACGTTCATAGACGAGCTAGTGTAACATTTCTGTGGCACAGGTAATATGCTGACCTTTCACTTGTTTGGTTTTTTTTTTTCCTTTTCTGCCTTAAGTCTGAGCTTTTAATATGTGTCCCAGAGAGGGAGCAAGTAGGCTCTGTGGATAAGTTTAATACACAGGGAGCCAGGGCTGGGGATAGTGGTCTTCAAACTTCCAGAAATTTCTCCCTCACTAGAGAGGCCTGGATCTGGAGAGTGATAAGGGAATTACTGTCCACTACAATCCCCTATCTCCCTTCTCCTTCACACTACCAAGGAAGGTAAGCAAGTCAAAGAAAAGGGCCATCTCAAACCTTACCAAGATGCACTTTCTAACACGCAAAAATCTCCTGGCTGCAAACAAAAGGATACTTTGAAATTAGCATGTTGGCAAAGCCCATTTACATTGCCATAACAACCCTCCCATTCATTTCATTAAAAGATATATTTCTAGTACAATTATGTCTGTTTAATAATTAACCATAAAAATGTGTAAAAGACACACACATATATATCTTTGATCAATTGTGCACAAACAATAATTTACAGAACTTGCTGTGGTGATCCCCAAAATTAATAATTTAAAATTTTCAATGTGTATGTATATTTTTGTTGAAGAAAAGAATGAAAGGATGATTAATAATTTCAAGCATAAAAATATATCACCTTCATATAAAGTTCTACAGGAAAAGTGCAATGGAAATACAGTTTCAAGGAGGAAAAGAAACATTGTCAAACTTCCAACTCTTAGGAAAAGAGCTTATTCCTTGAACTGTGGTTCTTAAATCACTGTGGGATTTAGAGTCCACTGGGTAAATTTAAACAGTGATCTAAAATGTCAATAAGTACAACATGCCAGAAATTGCAACCTTTTCAACTATTTCATTTAAATGAGAAACATCTGAGATGAACTTGAAAAGGCTGTCATAGACTTCAAGAAGCTTTTAAGGAGCTACACAGACAAGAGTTCGTAGACCAGTCTATATCCTCGGGCTGGACTGCACCCCAAGGGGGAGAGCACACACAAGGTGGCAGATCTGGTAGAAGCCACAGTCCTTGCCATCCCATGGTGAGAGGCGGTGGCCCATGTCATGTCCTCCCAGACAGCGGAGCTGAGGCTGCTCTCGGAACCCCCAACCCCCATGAGCAGCAGAGGTGAAGGTGCTGAGTGACCACCTCATAAACCCTCATGACAACGTGGAATCCCAGCAGGGGAGACCCCCGCCCCCTAGGCATCCCCACCATCACCTCCTGTGGAATAGACTGCAGCCCTGGAAGGAGCAGTGGGTGTCCAGAAGTCCCATCCAGGGACTCCAGAGAGTCCCCAGACACGCAGCGCTGGCTTCAGGGAGAGGGGAGACAATTATGCCCCTTTGAAGGAGAATGAATTATCTGAAAGAGACACAGCAAAGCAGCCCTGATGGCGAATTTAATACAGAAAACCCAACTACTTCAATGGGAAAGAGGCCATGGACCTAAAGAGGATGAGATGCTGTTAATGGGCAAGTTTTGTGCTACCCAGTGGCGTGGGGATTCAAATCAGCTGAAGAGAATCTAAGTTGTCTTTGTGAACTGAGTGCTGGGTGAGCAAATCTGCCATCCTATGACACCTGGAAAATGCCATCAATACTATTACTTGGCAGGACTACTAGCAAATTAGAGAATAGATATTAAGTCACCGCAAAGGGCAACTACTACCGTCAGGACAAGACTGTCAACCAACCTCATCTGTTCCTCTGGGACCACAAGTCTGCAGGGCCAGAGCCAGCCATCCCACCTCAGCATGATACCAGCACCCTCTGGCACTCAAGTCCACTGGGCATGCGATGGGCAGTTCCCTGGCCTGGTGTAGGGCAAATGAAGATGATCAGGTTTTTCTGCCCTCCCACCATTAGTGCCAACGACAGACACCTGCGGTCCTGCACACACAGGTCCTGCACCTGGTGGCAGGCACCTGAAGTAGGGTGTGGGCATGCATAGGTTGGTGCACCTGCGCAAAGAGACTGGGTATAGAAGAGCGGCATCACGGGGCCTCCACATGCAGCCAATGTATGGCATAGAGCACGGTGAAGTGCGGTGGAGATCGGCAGAGTACGGTAGAGAACATCATGAGAACGGCTAAGACAACAAGGAGACTGCTTGAACCGATGATGCACCTGCCCATTCTGGTTGCAGAACACCTGGCCACAAGTGATGCTTCAGCACTAGGGACCTTGGCTGCTGCTCTGGGCTGCATCTCTCACAAAGCCTGGAAGAAGACAGTCCTCACATGTCTCAGAATCACCCCAGGGGCAGTTATTCGTAGGCCCTCCCCTCCCCTAGGACAGGCCTGTTCCCAGGGAGTGCCCATGTCATGCAGACAGGCCCTTGATGAGCCCACCCACGTGTTCCCCCAAGAGCCGGATCCCACAGGATAGAGAGCACCCAGCCCCAGGAGCAGATCAGCTGCCACGTCCCTGAAACATGAGTTCCCAGGCTGCTCCTCAGACTGTGCCTAACTTCATATTCGTTCTCTCCTGGAGGACCACCCAAACTGGGAAACAGTTCTAGCACGACAAAACCTGGCCCTGCCCTGCCAGGCCTTATCCTTACTCTTTCCTGGAGATTGAGAGAAAGAGCTGGGTCCCACAGGCTGCTTCCGTGAGAAAATCCTCAGTGCCAGTTTGAAAAGCAACTTCACAGATGGAAAAGCACTTTCAAGTTATATTTTCTCACCAAGTTCTCTCAGATAATAAATTCATTGATCCAGCAGTAATTAAGCATCCGCCCAAATGCAGGCACCGGGCCAGGTGCTCCCAGCCCATGCCAGGAGCACCTTCCAGCCAAGAGGGGGATACTTAGCTTCGACACTTACAAATGAAATGTACCTGCTCATGGCCCGAGCCCTCAGCAAACTCTTCCCCCGGGGTGGTCATTCCTGAGGCACCAGCTGCAGTCACACTGCTGGGCTGTGTGAGCTCCCTGAGATCTGTCAACTAAAGAGTGAAGCCCCACACTGCAGGAAGTGGGAGGCACACTGGGTGGTGAAATGCCAGTGTCATCCCTCCTCCAACTAGTATCTTCCACCGAGTCCTTCAGTTCTATTAGTCTTCAGTTTGGGACAAGGAATTAGGAAGACGCAGGAAAGAAGGACCAATCCGGTCATGACGCCATCTATACCGGAAGCCCTGAGAAGCCAGGACGACCCACGGAATGTTCTCCGCCATGTATGTAGCTATATGTACTTACTTGAAAGGCAGAACTTATCTGAAGGAAATCTAACTTGAAGATTCGATCTAAACAAAAGGCCCACTGGGAATTTTAATTCCTTTTGCAGGTTTGATGAAGGATACGATTCATTCGAAAGATAGCTTTTTCCTAGTGGATGTCAAATGTTTCTATTTGTAATCATTATTCTATGCAGTTGCTCCGGAACATGTCTACTGAGTAAAATGCGCTCATCCATTCATTCATTCATTCAACAAAAATTTACTGAATATTTATTACATTGCAGGCCCAGTTCTAGTGAGAGGGACAAAGTTGTGAAACAGACAATAGATACTTTCATGGAGCTTCCATCTACTAAGGGTAGACAAGTAACACGCACATATCTACCATGTTAGCTCAGGACAAGTGCCCTATAAAATAAAGCAAAGCAAAGGGGTGTTGGAGTAAATAGAGAGTGTCATGAATGGGTAGGGAAGTGGGCACTGTCTTTATAGGGGAGGCCACTCTTTTAGGCCATGTTTGGGTATAGAAGATCAAGGGAGAGGAAAAAAAAGGGCAAATGCCTTGAAGTCAGAACCTCTTAGTGTGTTTGAGGAGCAGTAAAGGAGGTGGCATGGGTGGACTTGGCAAAGCTGGAGACAGCCAGCAAAGAGGGGCAAAGAAGAGATGAGGCTGGAGAACAAGCCAGGTCTTCTATCTGAAAAGCCTGAAGTAGGCTTTTGTTCTGAAATAGCTCTCTACATGCCCAGGATAGCCAAAACCTCACAGTCTTCTCTAGAAAATTCAATCACAAAATGCTAACCCAAGCTTCGGAACACAAACATATTTTAGAGTAAGAAAGTTTCCACCCAATATCCCATAACTTTACACAGGGATATCCATGGTAAGCCAGACACAATACACAATGGACAATTCCTTCTCACTGAACAAATGTGCTGCCGGCCACCCAGGCTGGGAGAGGAGAGAATGGGGTGCTCACTATCATGCTTATTCATACTTAATTCTACTTATTCATACTTAATCTCACTCTGCTTTTGTCAACCCACGAACTCCCAGCAGGCTCTCTGACATACCTGGTGCTGGCAGCGTGGTTTGCAATACTCATTGGAAAGGTTATGTTGTCACACTGACCTCCAGGTTCTAAATCATCTGCCTGAGTGGACCAGGAGGCAAATAAAGCCCCACCCAGTGTCATTCCTTCCCCCTTTCAAGTGTCTCTCTTCTTCTTCGGTGACTCTCAGAACTGACTTTACACTGAAATAAACGAAAGTAATAGCAACAATTTCATAAGTTATGTTTCCCCCTTCGTATCTCTGAGGAGTTCAGTTACTAATAAATGGGAAGGGCATGGGGCTTGGGGGGCAGTCTCAGGACTCCAGGGAGTATCTGCCACAGTACTGTCAAAAAAGAACATTTCTGGGCCTCCCTGGTGGCGCAGTGGGTTAAGCAACACACTGTGAAGCAAACTGCAGCCACTGCAGCATGTGTTCGAACCCTGCCGCCAGCCAGGAGGGGACCCACATGGCGTAGCAGACCTCTCCTGCCTCGCCTGCTGCTCCCCTCAGTAGTATGTTTCAGTCAGTCTGCCTGTTCTGCTCCCTGCTCTGTCTCTGGTGGATCCTCTCACCTCCCGCAACTCTGGCCTGTACCCCAGTTCTTGTATGCATAAATAAATAAATCTTAAAAAAAAATTTCTCCATGTGTGGATATTATAGGTCATGTGACCTTGCCGTTGGAGGTTATCGAGTTGCATTCAGTAAGAGATAAAAACTGCTCATAGAAACTGCTTAACAAGGTCATCCAGCTCTTAACAAGATTCTGGCTTCCTATTTTAGTAAAAGAATAATCTGGAAGGAAGTTAGTAAATAATGACCCAGCTTCCAAAAGTTACCCACAAGTTCCTGTTGTTCTTTTTTTAATGAGTAGCTTTTATAAAAAGAAAATATTCTCCTTTTAGAAATGTTTTGAGGTAATTTGGAAAAACATAAAGAAAATAAAGTCATCTAGTATCATTCAGAGAGAACCCATGTTAAAATCTGAGCATTTCTTGAGACTTCTTTTTATGTATGAATATTCACACTATTGTGCATCAGTAGATTCAGTGCATACTAAAAGTCCTGCGGCCTGTCACCCTCACCTCTTATCTCATACCTCACCTCACATCAGATAGATTTCTGAGTTATTAAATGGAGACCCATGTCATTATTTTTTTAAGACACATAATATGCCATTAAACAAATTGGGGGAGAGGGGAGTCTACCAAATTACTTAACTATACTCACACATGTGAAAGAATTTGACTTTATGGGTCATGAATGGACCCTTTCACCAGCTAGTAGAGAAAAAACAACTAAGTGCATTTCTGAAATCTCAGTGCCACCCTATAAAGTGTCCATCCATGAAGGATAGTATTCTCTTCAAGGCCAAACAATGCTTTGCCTCTCATGGTCAGCTCTCTCCCTCAGCTCCCTCAGCGCACTTCTAAGAAGGTATGGACTGTATGACCAGAAAGGGTACATGTTACTTGCCATTATGATTCTCAGGCACACATCCTTTGCCTGGTTTTCTAGACCCTTGTTGGGGCCTCTAGTGATGTGGCAGTCTTTACCGGCTCCCCAAACCTAACCTATTGAGGTACAATTGGCCTTCTTGTTTTTGTTCAGGCAGTGAGCAAAACCCACCCAGGATAATGCCCACTATCTGCCACAGTCAGGACCACCCCAGAAAGGTGTGGGGCTCCCAGGCAACTCAACACACTTGACACAAGCTGTGGTGTTGACATCTCTATTGCACCCTTGACATACTGCTAAAGACAAACATTTTGCAAGCAGAAGGTGACTAGTTCACTCCTTCAAGGGAAAAGTGATAATCCATGTTAACATTTGAGCATTTCTTGAGACTTCTTTTTATGTATGAATACTCACACTATTATTGACCCTGATCTCAAAGACCGCACTTCTAGCAACTTGGCCCCTAAGTCTCTGCTCATACATTGGGACTCTTGGCATGTCTATAGCTCCTTGAGGTTACAGTGGCTGGTATTTCCTTGGCCCCAAGAGCCCCCTGTCAGCAGTGCCTATGATCAAGAAAACACTCCATGTGGATTTACATTCCCTTTAAGAGCCTCAGGTGTCCCATCATCCTCCCATCCTTTATGGAGTCCAGAGTTCCTCATCCTGGAGTCTCGGCTCTGTGTCCGCACTGTTCAGAATTCCCAATGCACATGACACTCCCTTCTCACAGCACTAAGCACACTTCCTTTCTCACTCCCAAGCTCTAAGGGGACGGACACCACATCTTCTGCATTCACGGCTGAGTTCACACTTCTCCATGCAGCCCTGGGCCATGACAGATGCTCAGGGCACATTTAAGGAGTGGACAATTCAAAGAACAAAGGAATGAATACATAAACAAGGCCTCTACATTCAAGTGGCCTCAGGAGGAGCATTTCCACTCTGGAACTTGGCTGCTATCATCTTGAGGATGCCATGTCTGATTTCTGTGTCTGTCAGAACCCAAGTAGGATCTCTGGCCAGGGTTTCATTTCTGCCGTGACAGCAGTTTCACCGTGTGTGAACACCAGACTGGATACCAAAGAGCAGAGGATATGGGAAGTGAAGAAGTGTTTTCTGACACCAGGCAGGGGGTGGGGGGCCGGGAGAAAAAGGACGAGCACTGGCAGACTTGCGCCCCCCATCTCTGCCTGCTCTCAGATCACAGTGTCTTACACTTATTAAGAGGTGGGAATCTCCCTCTCATGATTTATCAAACAACTCTAATAAGTACATTTTATGGCCTGGGTCATATCCTTTTATGCATCTCATTATTTTAAACAGTTTTATAGCAGTGAAAAAATAAAATGTACCATAAATTGTTTTTCACTGTCAATTAGCAGTTCTATTTAAGCACTGCTTCCAAGTCCAAAGGAAAAAGTTGTTTGTGCTAAATTATATGTTGCTATGATAGGGTAAGTGTCACAAAGATGAGTACACATTAATTTTAATCCACTGAGATAAATTAGGAGTATATCTTCATGACAAAAATACTAGGTTTTGGGCAACTTCTGAAAAAAATGCTTCTGGATTTTTTGCTTTCATTATCTGTTTCTCTGATTTACAAAAAGAGTTTCTTTTATCTACTGTGAATTAAAAATGAAAATACAATTTCCTCTGGCTCACCAATAAATGCAGAGGGGATATTAAGATTTTCCTAACTATAAATAAGTCACCTCAGAAAGTTTACTGATTATCTTGCTTTATGACAATTGCTGGCACTCAGGTTATATTTAAAAAAAATCACTTAAACTTCCTTAGAGCACATAAGAACTTATGCAGACAAGTTCAAACATACATGGTTAGAAATCAAAATTATTATTTACTTCTAGCTTTTTGCTAGAGTAAAATACTGTCATTATTTGCTGGATGGAGGTGGGGAAAAGTCCCCTGCCAAGCTGCCATCTCCCACCCAGGACAAAATCAGCTGCAATCACTGTCCCACGTGGTCGGCCCTCATCTCTGCTGCTTCTGCCCATTTTGATCCTTTGTCTCTTGCTGCCATGTTGGCCAGGACTACCTTAAAGCCACCACCTCTGAAGGGGTCTCCATTCAAAAATCCCTGTGGTTTGCCTTCACAATTATTTGATTGGCCTTCAATCTTGCTCTAATAAGACCTCATCCTAGAAATCTAACATAGCTAGAAAATGGTATCTTGCTTTACAACAATTGTCTGCAATCAGTTATACTGTAAATTTAAAGTTTCTGAGACACGATCATATATTAAATCTCTTATCTCTTACCACACACAAAACAGTAATAATGAAATAATAACTTCAACAATAAAGAGGGAGGTGACAGGTGTGTCAGTGACCTAGATCATGGTGTTGGTTTCGCAGGTGTATACTTATCCCCAAATTCATTGACTTGCCTGCATGAAATATATACAGTTTCTTATATATCAACCACACTTCAATAAAACTTTTTTTTTAATTTGCTTTAGGACCTCCCTGGAAGCAAAGGGGTTAAGTCACAGCTCTATCAAGCTATCGCCAGCCACTGCTGCCTGAGTTCAATTCCCCAGCCAGAGAGCTGACCCACACAGTGCCGCAGACCTCACCTGTTTGCCCTGCAGCTCCTTTCGGCAACCTGTTCTGCTCCCCAATCTGTCTCTGGTGAATCCTCTCACCCCACCCCCCAACTCTGGTCCAGTTCTTGTATGAATAAATGAACATTTTTTTAAAAAAAATTTGTCTTAATTTTTAAACAAATCTGGTCTATGTCTCTCAGCTGATAACCCAGCATGACTGATTAATAAGGTCTCGCTACATTTTTCTCCTACTAAGACCACCTTTCTTGCTCACAAACTATGCAAGAATCAGTGTTCTATTTATTCAGGAATGAAAGATAATCATCAGCAGGCATCATATAGAATCTATTTCCAGACTTATAAATTCAAGTTATGAAAGACAGGCACATTCAAAATCGAAATGAATAAAGCGGTATTTCGAAAAGACATTACTAAACCCAACACTGATAACTGATTTTAATGCTGGTCAAGATCAATATTTTCATACTTAATGACAAAAGCAAAGAAACTAGACCTCAGAAAGCCAAGAAAAGGTAGTTGAGGAAAGCAGCACAGATTCTGGGGTTAATGAAAGTTTCTCTACTGAAGTCCTATGAGCTTAAGCAATATGGCAAGTGGCATTTCACAGTCAAGATGGAATCATAGAGTCTTGTAGTACATGTTTTATGATTTCAAGTTTCAATGGGGATTTCTGCATTTACCAAAAAATCTTTGAAATAATTATGTAAGATGTAATCACAATTTTCCACTGACCGCACTGTTGGAGATGTTGTATTGATGTATCTCAGCGTTTCTGGAACAGCAATTTAAGACAATGTGATTTAATTAAGTGTGTGAAATTTTCCAGAGTGAGTGCATAAGCATGTAATTTGTGTTTTTAAACACATGATGAAATGCACATTGCCTGTTTAACTTCCTATCAATTCTCCTAACTTCTTTATTTTCATCCCCTAAATTTTTATTAAAGTGGTTTCCTTTTTTTTAACATTATTTTCCTTATTTCTGACTTCAAACTAAGTATTTATATGACTTGTTTCTACCAACTCTTGAAAATATATTTCCCTACCAGACCCCCATCTGTCCTTGACATTATTTTCCTGCAACAATTCCTAACAGTGTCAGCATCTTCGCAATTTTTACTGGCTGATTACTACATGCTGGGCACAACGTTATCTCATTTAATTTACTGAAAACACAGTTGTAAATTCTCCTGTTACTTTTGCTTTTTAGAATTCGTTAAAGCCCCATTTATTAGTGTGTGAATTAGCAGCAGCTTTGCTGCTTGGAATAGACGAACAACACAATCCCCTCTATTCAAGCTTAGGGACTGAACGTGGCCGCCGGTCCAGCTGGCCACAGAAGCTTCTGGATGACTTTATTTAACGCCTTTAGAAATATTTCTCACTGGGCTAATTCAAAGAAAATGGCTTGTCACAGATGATATCTGGCTATATTACGTAGCTAAGATGCTTTCCCAATACTGTGAAACGAAACAGGTGTAAAGCCACCCTTGGAAGATCGGCAGCCAGGCAGCACTGCGAGAATTACAGAACAACTTCCCAGCAGAAGGCAGGCTCCCTGGGAAGTAGCAGGGATCCGTGTTAGTGGGACATTCCCTGATGCTGTCAAGAAATTCATCATCCATTCAAGCATTCATTTAATAGATATAGATAGACTATCTGAAGGGACTCTGCTGAGTCTTAGCAGGCCACAAGATTGATGTGCTCAGCCTCACGCAGTTGGCTGGCTAGTGGGAATTGGGAGGACTGCACAGGTCTAGCATTGACACCCCATGTAAATATGGGCAGAACACCCCTTGCTGCGTGCAGAGAAACCTAAGTCCCTGAATTGAAGCGGCGCCAAAGGGCTGTGAGTCTGACTCAGTTGGTCAAAGAGAAAAGAAAGAACAATGTGGTGGATGCAGGTGGGAAGAAACAGAGTCCCATCCCCCTGCACCCCACTAACCCCCTGTCTGTCCCAGAGAACGAGCCTGTAAAGGTTGTCTGTATGGGGGAGCGAAGGGGGTGGCAGCAGCAGTGGAGGAGAGCCACTGTCAAGAACACACCTTCCAGATTGGTCTGCTGGCTTCTGTTTGCCTCCAGGATACTGTGGGAACATGTACAGGGCCAGCGTGAGAAAGGAGTGAGCAGCACTTCCAGGATCCATTGCAGAGCTCAGAGGGGCCAACAGTTAAAGTATTCAGCATCGCTCCGATAAGAAGCTGGAATTGTGGGGCTGAACTGAGGAGCACCCAGCCAAGGTGGTGGATGCTTTCATGTGCACACAAAGAAGGGAGTGCCAAGGTTATAAGGAACGAACTGGCCCAAGAGGGAGGAAGTGGAGCTGTGATTCTCCTGCTGTGATGATGCTGATGGTTATGATGATGATTCTATACTAAATGCTTATTTGTGCCAAACACTGTTCTAGATGTTTTACATATACTATGTCATTAAATCTTCCTAACTGTATGAAGTAAATATTACAAATCTTCCCACTTGATAGTGATAAACCTGAGCATAAAAGAGGAGACAGAACTTCCCCAAGGTCCCAGTGCTGAAACTCGGCACAGCTGGATTTCTCATTCATACAATTTGCCCTGGGCCCGCACAGTTCTGTCCCTTGAAAAGTTTATGCTTCAGAGAGGTGAAAAATGTGCATGATCTGTACAGTCATGACCCCAGCCCAGTGTCAGTCAACACTGGCCTGTAAGATGAATTTCAAGAGCATGAATTGGGATGGCTCAGCCACATAAATGCAGGACATGGTTTGGGGTTCCAAGTACTTCATTTGCTTAGAAAGTCTTCATTCTGACTTGGAAACTCATGATGAGCGTGTGGAGCCAGTAGGACAGCAGGATATCAAGCTACCTCTATCGTGCTCTCTATATGAACACAGAAGACTTTTTCTTACAATCAATGTGTGGGCCAAGACCTGCCCCACAAGCATGAATCATCATTGCATCATTCATAACATGAGTTTCCAATGACCAATTTCTCTTAATGTTCTAATGTATCTAATATTTTCTTAAGAAGACTGCAAGTAATTCCTTGCATCCTGAATCAGAGTTAAAAGAGAAAGCAAAGAAAATATAACACCCGATTTCAGGCTTTTTTGGTGGAGAAAGAGGTAGAAGAAAGATAATAAAGGTAAAAACAGAAGTCTTATGTTTACTATATATGACTCTTCATAGTAGATATAATCTTAATAGCCAAAACTAGAAACAACTCACGTGTCCTTCAACATGTGAAAAGTTAAACTGTGTTACATCCACATCATGAACCACTATTCAGCAATAAAAAGGAATAAACTTTTGATATATGTCTCCCCAGATTATACCCGCTATACACTGTAGTAGTGATTGTACCATTCCTATGGGGTTGATCACCCACACTTTCTTTCATATACTCAAGAATTCTAGGAAAATAGAATGTAGCAATCTGGGAAATCAAATACCTGGGCAGTTTGTGGTAAGGGTGGATATCATCAGTGTTCATTAAGTCATGTGTCAAGAGTAGTATGTGGGGGGTTGGCTTGTACCATTCGGGAAAGTTTGTTGGGCACATTGCTTCCCAACTTCATGTTTCGTAGCATCAAAACAGTAGTTTTCACTCAAGGTGGGGCTAGTTATGGCATGGAAATAAAAAAAATCAGGGGTCATGCTTAATTGTGACACATGGTTATTAAAGCTTTACCAGCACTGTGGTTAAGTCACCTCAGTAAATTATTCTAGAAAGTTCCAAAGTACTGCGAAGTAGATGATCCAAGACAGTGACGTCTAAGTCAGTTAACATACTCCTTACTGCCACCCTAACAATTAGTTCTGAGCCAGATACTTTTCTCAAACTTGGAATCAGATGAGTGGAAAAAGCTACTAGGTGAATAAGGAAAATATTTTAATTTTAACAATTCAAAACTCTTCACACTTGCCCAGGAATATGAAAGAGAGACTAGTTAGGAGCTTAGGAAAATAAAATGGCACCCAGCACAGTGGGACAGTTTGCTGAAGGGAAGAAACCTGGGCAAGATCAAATTGTACCAACCTGTAGCCAGCTCGAGGCAGGTGATTCTGAGTCTACCGAAATCACTGCTTTGGCAGTTTACAAGCATCTTTAATGATCAAAAGTCAGTATCTTAGGGAAAGTTCTTGAAAAAGACCAACACCCATCCATGTTAAAAACTCCCAGCAAACTAGGAATAAAGAGCAATTCCCCTAGGAATGCCTTTACTTGATGTGGACTATCTACAAAAAAACAAAACAAAAATAAAACAACCCTATCCAATGGAGAAATACTGAATGTTTTCTCTCTATGATCAGGAAAAGGGCAAGGTTGTTTCTTTCTTCTATTCAACATATGACTCTTATTAAACACAGTACTGGAAGTCCCATGCTGCAATAAATTAAGAAAAAGAAATTAAAGACAGACAGACTGGAAAGGAGGTAGTAAAAATGTTTCTATTTGTACATAACTTGATCAGGTAGAAAATCCCAAGGAATTTGCACACTTGCACCCACACACATACACACAACACCCTCCTAGAACCAGTGAGGGAGCTCAGTAAGGTTGTGGATTGCAAGAGAGACATTTTAAATTGATCACATTTCATATACTAATAACAACATATGAAAATGACATTCACAATCATGCCAAAGAAAATTAATACTTAGGTAATTAATACTTAATTAAAACATAGAGAATCTGCATACTAAAAAAATTACAATATGTTGAAACAAATCAAAGTCCTAAATCAAAGAAACATGTTTATGAACTGAAAGACTTAAGTTTATACTTCCAAAATTGACATACAGCTTTGTCATAATCCCATCAAACTCCTCAGCAATATTTTTTTTAAAGGTGTATTTTTATGTAGGCCAGAGTCACGGGAGGTGAAAGGATTCGCCAAAGACAGAGTGGGGAGCAGAACAGGCAGAGCTATGAAACACACTGCTGAGGGGAGCAGTGGGTGAGACAGGAGAGGTCTGCTGCGCCATGTGGGTGAACTCCCTGGCTGGGATTGAAGTGGTGCTGCAGTGGCTGGCTATAGCTTGATAGTGCTGAGACTTCAACCCCTGCAAGATCATGGAGGCCAGATCAAGATTTTTTTGTAGCCACAAACACTATTCTAAAATTTAAATGAAATGGTAAAGAAATTCGAAGAGTTACAATAATTTTTAGAAGTACAAAGTGGGAGGCATCATTCCTTTATATCAAGGGCTACTCTATAGCTATGGAAAGCAACAGAGAAATTAGAATACAAAAGAAAAAGTCAACATTAAATTGCAGGGTTGGTCATTTTCTCCCCAAAAATAAAAATGTATGTTTATATCACAAACTGTACACAAAAGTTTAGAATAGCTTTCTTGATAACAGCCTCCAAGCTGGGAATAACCCAGTTGTCTTTCAAAGGATGAATGGTTAAACAAAATACGGTATGTCCATACTATGGAATACTACTCAGCAATATGCCTCTTACATTGTTTTTGTTCTTCCACAACTAGCTAACCACTGGCATGAACCTGAACGATTGGCTTCGCTTTTCAAACTTAGTATTCTCATTCATAAATTGGTGATAATAATAGTATCTATACCAATTCTAATGTATATAGCCTTGCATAAATTACTCTCTCTGGATATGAGTTATATAGTCAGTGAAATAAGAAGTTAAAAGTACCTATATTTCAGATTCGTTGAGAGAATTATTGAAGATAATGCATGTAAAGTAACTCTATATAATACATATTCAATAAATACTTGGTTGATTCCTTCTCTTTGTTAACATCTAAAACTCTGTTTTCAAATAGGGCATAACATATTTATATAATCACATCAAACTATATGTCTCATGATAAATGGCATATCTCCCGATTATCACCAGCAAAGTAAAATTGCTGCAGAGGCTGTAAGTGGTTTAATGGGACATCTCTACTGCATCACCCAAAGCTCTCCTGAAAAACACAGAACTTAGAGGACGTGTGCTTGCAGCATCTCAGTTGTACTACTGAAACCCAAATACCCAACATAAACAGCAAGTGGGTGATTCTTGGGAACCCTGTTTACTTGATAAACAGCAGTTTCTATAAAACATCCACTGACGGAGTCCAAGGACTTAACACCATCAAAAGCAAATATACACCATTCACTCTTTATGGAGCTTTTATGATCCAGTAAAAATGAGAACAAAAGACATTACATCAACATATAATCCTAATATAACGATGAGACTCAAGAGACACTGGGATATGCCATCTGGAGCAAAAGAAAGGGAAATTGATCAGTATAACTGAGCTGTCTGAGGCAGATCCAAACTAGTAGTGTGGTGTTATAACTGGGGACAGATCATCAAGAAACCTTAACTAAAGTTTGTGATGTGTGAGTTCCCTAGTCATGATTTTAAAATTATCCTTTACCACGTGAGCCATGAAGCGGAGATAAAATGGATTACCTGCCATGGGTGGATCAAAAGGTGTTGTGCACTGATAATTTGTCAGGTAACTTCATATTCATGCCAATTAATAAAACTGTATCTATTGAAGTCATATTTGCCAAATCAGTGAAAGTTGCCATGGAAAAAGCATAGCTTTGAAACTAGGTGGGCGTTGGTCTCCTGACTTCTGTCTTTACTTATGAAAGTGACTTTGAGCAAAGGTATTTAAGCCCCTTTCATTCTCAGTTTTATTCGGCTATAAAACAAAAGTTACTTAGCTTTGCAGCATTGTTAAAAAGATTAAAAGCTAGACATATCAGGTGCCCACTAAACCATAGCTATTATTATTCAATTATTAGTAGTATTTTATTCAATTATTATGGATAAACATAACAATAATTATGTTATAACAATAATTCCTGCAGCAAGATTTCAAAGATGGTTACCTGGATCGCCATCTTGAAAAACAAGTCAGAATCAAAACTTAAATGGAATACGAAAGCTAGTCAAGTACCCCAAAACAAGCAGGAAAGGTGAAATGAGGGACAAAAGTCATGGAGAACAAATAAGATAAAATGGCAGATCTAATCTAAACATATCCATAATTACATGACTATTTAAATCTACATATACGAATTAAAAGACAGGCATGGTAAGAAAGGAAAAGCAAAACTACCCTAGCATATACTGTCTATCAAAAAATTACTTTAAACATAATGATATAAGTTAAAAGTAAAAGGATAAAAAAATCATAATTTAAACTCTAATATAAATTAAATTAAGGCGTAGTGACTATATTGAAGTCACATAAAATAAATTCAGCACAAAGAAATTTACCAGGGATAAGGAAGGACATTATGTAATAATAAAAGGTCAATTTTCCAGGTAGACATACATTCCTTAATCTGTATGCAGTTAACAACACAGCCTCAAAATATTTAAAGCAGAAACTAACAAAACTGAGAAAACAGGGGCCTCCCTGGTGGTGCAAGGGGTTAAAACACAGCACTATAAAGCTATCCACAGCCAGTGCAGCACTGAGTTCAATCCCAGGCCAGGAAGGTGACCCACATGGCACAGCAGACCGCTCCTGTCTCATCTGCTGCTCCCCTCAGCAGTGTGTTTCAGTAGATCTGACCTGTTCCCCACT
Source organism: Galemys pyrenaicus (assembly GCA_019455555.1). Lineage (NCBI taxonomy): Eukaryota > Metazoa > Chordata > Mammalia > Eulipotyphla > Talpidae > Galemys > Galemys pyrenaicus. Next base: position 10,407,439 of record JAGFMF010011823.1, read on the forward strand.
CTGTCTCTGGTGAATCCACTCTCACTGACGCATCTCTGGCCTACACCTTAGCTCTTGTATGCATAAATAAATAAATCTATTTTTTAAAAAAGAAAACTGAAAAAAATGGGGGGAAAATCACAATTATGTTTGGAGATGTCAACAATTCACATAGGTAATAGAAACAGTTGATGGAAAACCAACAAATATACAGCAGCACTGAATAACACCATCAACCAACTGGATCTAATTATATTTAGAAAACACTCAACTAAAGTGACAGCTAAATGCACATTGAGCATTCATCAGTTATTTAGCTAGAAATAAACCTTAACAAATTTTAAAGAATTGAAGTCACTCAAATATGTCCTCTGTTCATAATAAAATTAAACTAGAAATCAGAAACAGAAAGATGAGAAAATTACCCAAAGTCTTAGGAATTTTTAAAAAATGCTTGTAAGTAATCGGAGTCAAAACTGAGTTTTAAGGAAGTTTATTTGAATTTCAGTTGAATTAAAATGAAAATGAATATACCAAAAATTTGCTGAACCAATGCTAAAGGAAAAATTTTGAACATTAAAAGAAAGTTTCAAGTGGACAGTGTGCGTTTCCACCTTAAGTAACTAGAAAAGAATAGCAAAATAAAGACAAAGCAAGCTACAGGAAGGAAATAATATAGAGCAGCAATCCATGAAACTGAAACAGAAAAATAATAGAGAAAATTTAATGAAACAAATACCTGGTTCTTTGAAAAAAAAATCAATAAAATTGATAAAACTGCAGGAAGACTGACAAAGAAATATAAAGGGAAATAGAGATTTCACCAAAACCAGATATTTCTAACTAGGACAATGAATATTAAAAACCAAAATTTTAAAATATAGTACCACTTACAAATGAAGTTAAATTATTTAAATATAAATATTTAGGTATATAGCAAAATATATACAAGATATGTATGTTGAAAATTACAAAACACTGATGAAAAAAACAGTTAAAGACCTTAGCAGAAGAAGAGACATACTATGAGTTATAGATGGAATGTTTGTGTTCCCTCTCTAAATTCATATGCCAAAGCCCCAAATTCCGTTGTGGCTTTATTTGGGAAAGGTGCCTCTAAGGAAGTGGTTAAGATTAAATGAGGTCATAATAATGGTGCTCTGATCTGGTAAGATTAGTGTCCTGATAAGGAGAGGCCTCTACCTCACTTCCCTTCACACACACACACACACACACACACACACACACACACATCCTTGAACACACAGAGAGAGACCTCACCAAATACCGACTCCACTGATCTAGGACTTCCAGCCCTCAGAACTTTGAGAAAATTAATTTCTGCTCCTTAAGCTATCCACTTCATGGTATTTTGCATTGGAAGCCTGAATAGACTAATATAACATGTTTATGGATTAAAATAGTCAACAAACTAAAGATGTTAATTCCACCGAGATTGATCTAGGGACTTAATCCATTGCAAACAAAATGCCAACAGGATTCTCAAACATGTACAGAAAGTCAACGAACTAGAATAGCCAAAACAGTGGTTACCAATGAGAATAAAGTTGGAAGAACCCACTATCCTAACTTGAGGCTTATTCAGTTACAGTGATCAAGAGAATATAGTATTGGTAAATAAGAGATACCTATATGAATGGAGTAAAAGAGATGGTCCCTCAATAAGTTCATACAAATAATTGTCAATTGATTTTTAACAAAGGTGAAGGCAATACAAAGGAGAAAGAATAAAAAGAATAATCAGTCACAAACTGAGTTTCAACAAAGATGTTGAAACCATCAGAAAGAGGCAGAAATATGAGTCACAATCTCCTAACATACACAAAAATTAAAATGGATTATAGATTTAGAAGTAAAAATAAAACTCAGACTTTTAGGACAAAACCTTTGTAATCTGGAGTTAAAAATTCTTAGACATGAACCAAAAGAAAACCCATAAGAGAAAAAAATTAGTAAATTGGACATCATCAAAATTATTTACCTTTTGCTTTACAAAAGACACTTAACAAACTTAAAAGATAAATTTCAGAGTGGGAGAATATATTTGCAAGTCATGTTTTCAAGCGTAAGTGTGTGTGTGAAAATTCAACAGAATGAAAACAATGAATTCCATTTCAACAAGATCAAAAGATGTCAACAATACTTCACTAAAGAAGTTATATGGATAATAAATGAAAAGATGTTCAACATTTTAGCTATCACAGAAATGCAATTTAAACCACAGTTGGTTATCACTACACACATAATGGAACAACCAATATTAAAAATACTGATCATACTAAGTGTTGTCAAGGATGTGGTTCAATTGAAGCACTTGGATATTTCTGTGAGAATGCAAAATGGTTAGTGTTTCTGGAAAACACTTTTACAGTTTCTTATTAAATTAAGCGTGTTTTCCATATAATCTGGAAGTCCCCTCCTAGGTATTTTATTATAGTAAAATGAAGGCGTATGTTCATATAAAACCTCTACATAAATATTAACATCAACTCTGTTCAGAATCACCCAAATTACCCACTGTGCAGCAATGGGTAAAAAGATCAACAAATGGGTAAGTCTATATAGGAGGATACTATTCAACAATGAAATGTAACAAACTAGAGATGCACCAAACACTGAATGAACCTGAGGCAGTCTGCTAAGCAAACAGCTCTCATGTTCTGTATGATTCAGCATTATATGCCATTCTCAAAAACTCAAAAGTATAGTGATGGAGAATGCATCAGTGGTTTTCAGGTGCTGATGGGGGTGTACTAAAGGAGTTGTAGCACCATGGGGTGCTTTCTAGCTGATCCAACAATTTGTACCATGATTTTGAGGGTGATCACATGAACTTTTACATGTGTTAAGAACCATGGAACTATAAAAACAAAAAATTGTACCATATGTAAGTTAAAGAAATAATGTTAAACAGAAGTGACTTTAAATTGGTAGCATCATTTTGACCAATTCCTTTGGGTTTGCTAACTCTACAATGACACTGCTGTGAATCTCAAGCATCAAAATGCAGTTTTGGATTTTGAAAAACATTTTCAAAAGCATGAAAATGTGGACAAGAACTTGATTGAGTTAATTTACAAAGTTGGCTAAGAAAGCAGATCACAATTTTTACTTGGTACTTGTTTACCTTAGAGAATTTTATAGCAAGAGTCTAATTTATCATAAGATTGACCTGTCTAGAGACATTTATGAAGCTATCCTTGGTGATGATGGGTCAAATCAAATTGAACTTTGTGATCAACATTCTTCATAATAAAGAGACTAAAACCAGGATGGCTGAAAGCATCAGTCTTCATTAGTCTACTAAATGTTATATGTTATGTTTTCTTTTCCGAGAGCTGCCTGTTTATTAATAGATGCCTGTAATACAAAAGGACAGAAACTCCCTGTTCAGAGATCAACTAGAACCCACTGTCTGCATCAGGACTTTCATGATGCCAGAATTTAACTGGACTTGAGAACTAATGTTTGTCAACTTTTTCTAAATATAGTGCTTTCAAGCTTCATACAGAATGCTTGGGTACTTAATATTCTGTTATTCTTGTTCAGAAATCAGTAACAGGTGGGGCAGGGAGAAAAATGAGCAGAGTGAAAGCAAATTGATGCTAAAGAGACTCTAGCATCATTTGCAGAGATAGTCACTCATTCATTCACTCACTCGTTCATTTACTCAACAAATACACAGAGCACCATGGTGGAATATTGCGACTGACTTTGCTGTGAGGTACGCAGAGACCACAACATGGAAAAACTGAAAGTGGGACCAAAGTTTTTGATACAATAGATAGGATGACTAGGGAAAAAGGTACCATTTTCTGGCACCCAGCATCCTTTCGGTAGCTAAAGGATCACCCCCTCAGTTAGCAGGCTAAGTATCCAGGCATCGCCTATGGAGGGACTCTGACAGCTCTCACTGACTGTGCTCAATTACAGGACCAGTTCACACTGCACAATGAAAGCCCCACACCTCAGCTGAGCAGAGACATGGCAGGCAGGAACTCACATGAGCTGAGAGCACAGAGGGCCAGGGTCAGGGATATAGGAAGCTGTCACCTCCACAAAACCCTTTGAGATTTGGGTAGTGAATACTGGTAATGAATTTCAGCTTGCTCGGTAATCCCACTGACTACAGAGATGCTCTAATAAGAATACGATTTTTTTTCTAAGTGAATTTAGAGTTCTGTTTTTTGGAGACCAGAGTAGTATTTCCTATCAAACTGAAAACAGATATTCTTCCTTTACCCTAAAAAGTGACAAACACATGCACACAAATAGCAAAGTCCAGGAAATAAGCTACCTCATAGTCTAATGTATGGTTTAGGAACAAAGCAGGAAGCTATCATGCCATGAACTCTTTTGACCCATAAACCTCACCAAGTCTCTTAGAGAGTCATTAAGAAATTTCTGTACTCTCATGAGAAGGCCTCCCGAGGCACACCCCTGATGGCATGCACACGATATGAGTCACTAAGCAGAGTCAGCATCTCTGTGAACACAAGCATGAAACCCAAGATGAAACGCCACCGTGCTGGGCAATCTGAAAAGCAGCTGCACAGCTTGTCCTGGCTCCAGAGCTCCAGAGCTGAAGCTGCGGCTGAATGAGCCCTCCGAGGCCCCTTGCCGCTCATGCTCAAGAAAGCCTCAGTATTCTCCAGGGACCTCAGTTTGACATCAAGCTCCACCCTTAATCGATGGAAGTTGAGGACAACTCCTGTTTGCAGAACCTGCTCCAGAACTCACATTTTCCTTGCGAGTTTTCTCAACTTTCCTTAGGGTTTTTTTTTTTTTTTTTCATATTTCACCAGCAGTTATTATATGGCTCTTTCTTGGTAAGTTGTTTATTTGAAAATAATGCTCCAAAACCTTTTATTCCCCTCCCTGGAAATCTCTTCATGGCTATTCCTAGCTGAGTCTTTGTCCATTTCCCTTTCACAAAAATTGAGATATACTGGGATTTACAGAAGAACTGCTTTCTCTTGGCTGAATCTTCAGCTTATCACAGAATATACATGCACTTATATAAAGTTTTTTCAATTTCATCTGGCATTTTACTGTCATAGGGATAATTCATGCTCAACTTTCCCTGGAGGGTTGATTCATGTGAAGAAATGGTACTGGGTTAAGAGCGAAAGAGAAAACTTTCAGAAACATAGTATGCCCACACAGACTCTGTTCATTTCTCTCAGAAAGAGACCAGAGGCTGAAGATAACAGACTCACAGATACAGCAATGACTAGAGGTGGCTACAGGGACAAGTGTGCTGCTGACCATGGTCCTGAGAAATGTTACCCTACCTACTAAGGCTGTTGACTAAGAAATAATCTTTCTGTAACAGAATCAAGAAAGCATTTATTTGAGAATAAGGATGGTGAGTCAGATCCACAAGCCAAGGCCAGCTCGAAGGTGGATTCTACCAGAGTCAGGGAAGAGGGACACTGGTCAGTGTCAAGCAGAAAGGGTCTGAGTTTGACCATACTACAGGTTTCTTCAGGACTTCCAGACCAAGCGAGGAGAGAGAAGGTGGTAGGAGAGAATGGAGGGAGGTGGGAGAAAGGGAGGGAGGGAGGGAGGGAGGGAGGGAGGGAGGGAGGGAGGGAGGGAGGGACNGGGAGGGAGGGAGGGAGGGAGGGAGGTAGGGAGGGAGGGACGGAGGGATGGAGGGAGGGAGGGAGGGAGGGAGGGAGGGAAGGAAATACCCCCAGGAAGGCACAAGCACTAACTGCTGCTCAAGGAGGAAAAAAAGACTTTCTGGACATTTTCAATTAATTGTGATTACCAAAAAATTATCACCACACACATTCAAAAATCCAACATTTGAAGACAACTAAAATGTTTCTGTGCCATAAAAGGCAGAGCTGTGGAAGGAAAGACAAATAATTATGACCAGGACGCCAGTTATGTACAGTTGAACTATCACTAAGTTGAGCTATACCAACATTCACTTCTCACCCCTCTACATTAACTTTTTGAGGGACCTTGTCCATTCTCATGATTTCAATACGCCTAATGCTGATGACTCCAACCTTATATTCTCACCTGTAACCTCTTCTTTGAGCTCTATAAATTATAATTCAACTTGGAAGATTCATAAAATGTGAATTCCCCTACCCACAACCAGTGAGAGGAGAACAATTGGCAGTACATGAAAAATGTTTCAACAGGATAGCGTATCAGATGGTGTAAACTATATACCAACATTCCTAAACCATTTAGGACAAAAAAATGAATCCTAAATGGTTTTCAAAATTGGGAATAACAAATGCAGTACCTATTCAAAGTAGGTAGTAAGTGAGGAGACTGAATCTCAAACAGAGGCCTTTCCTGTTGAGGCTTATGGCAAACAAAAGCAGTTCATTTCTGAATACTTGCAGAATTGGTGGTCAGACAAGCATGTGTCTTTTAAGTCATTTCTGCACCCTTAAATGTAAACATTGTCAACGAATGACAATAAATACGACTTACAAATTCAGAAAGTCTAAAGCTGAAGAAAACCCCACATATCATTACAAATCCAACAAAGTGAGGATGGGTCAGCAGGTCCAGAGTCTCAGAATCTCAAAACCAAGGCTTGGAGAATGTTCTCTTAGAGGCAGTAAGAATTGATACTTTACACAGTGGGTAGTAAACATAAGGAATTCTTTTCTCTAGTGGCAATAGTGGCCAAAAATATAAATTAGGTTGAGAATTGTGTAGGTTCTACCTGTGATGGAGGCACCACAGCATATTAACAAGGGGCTTTTATTTTAGTGGATACAACTAATTTGGTAAGTATGAAGTCCTGGAGAGATTTGTTAAGGCCACCATCTGCCTAAATGCACCTCCCAGAAAAGGCAGGACTGCCCATGCTTCAGATAAATGACCCACAGATTAGAGAACACGGAGCTGACAGAGATCTGAGTGTCAGTATCTTTAGCCAGCTCTTTAGTCAATATCTGACTAAAATCAGACCTGGGGTGGCCCAATTGCCATATATATGGCAACAGAATGACATTTAGTGGCATAAAGACAGAATGAGAAAGTTCAGCAGAGAGGAAGGAAGTGGAGACTGGAAAGATGTCCCAAGACCCAAACACAGGAGTTTGTCTCAGAGGCAAGGACCTGACTGTGGGTGAGGAACAGGCTGTTAGAGACATAAAGCCATGGTAGGTCCCTCAGAGACAAAGGCTGTTGAAGGGACTAGCGAACTTCCCATGCACTTTGTGGTCCCTGGAACATGAATTGTAACATGCACATTATAACATCCACTAGAAACATATTCTAATATGAAAAGAGTGAAGTAGGATAGGGACACACACACACACACACGCACGCAATACACGCACACACACAGTATTTCTCAGTGCCAGAAGTCAAAAAAAGAAGGAGCGGAAATATCCTTTGAACCAAGGACTGAAGAGTTTTTCACAACATGTCATGCACATGAAAATTTAATGAGTCACAAATACCAGTGGGTATTTTTTCTCTCAATTTTCCAGTTTGTTCTATTTAGCAAATATTTGTACTCAAGTGATAATGTGACTTTTGTTGTACAGCCACACTGACTCCCTCATGAAGTGCTTTATTTTGAGTCAGAAGACATCTGCTAAATTGGGATTTACAAAGAACTTAATAAATACAAACATAAATGGATGAGCTCTGAATATTATATGCTGAGCCTCCACTTCCTTATGTACTTGCAAATTATACACCAACACACAAAGCATCTCAAAAGAGAGATGCTTAAATCTCCTTAGAATGTCTTCCTTCTGAGCACCTTGGAGATGTTCTTTCATCCAAAGCTGTTAATTAGGGAGGTTAAACACTGCCTTCCTCATATGCCAGCTTTGTTTCTACAAGCTATTGATGCAGAATGTGGGAAAAGACTAAGCTGGTGCATTTGAGGATTATGACAACTGATGATTGACATCAAGGATCTGTAATATATTCCAGACACAGATTTCAGTCAAGTCTAGCAGTGGACAGGATAAGTTACAGGACAAGCCAAAATCCTCGGGAACATCATATTCCTGGGGAGCATGCTGTTTTATGATTTTCAGGCTCATAAGTGAATCAGAATTGGCCTCATTGCTTTGCTTTTGAAACCTACTTGGCACTATCACAGTGACAAACCAATGGCCTAAAATGCAATTAGCAATTATTATGCATCCTTGTTAAGCAACAGCCCGGTTGCCCCTGGCACTGCATGTGAGATGCGGTTAATGTGGCCCGCCTAGCTGTCAGGCAGGTTCCAATTCAGATGAGATAAGAAACTCCTTTTAAATAAGGCATTGCTCTGCAGACTCCAAAAATTATTTTTAAAAACACACACATTTCCTGCCAAATGAAAAGGAATTTTTCTAACAGGATACAGTGTTGAAGAAGTTCTGAGCTTCCTCTGGTACCGCGTAATATTTTAATAATATTTAACATTTATCTCCTGTGGATAGAGAGGTAAAGAGGGACAGAAAGGCACAGTGTATAAATTGATTTCTGCAGCCTTTGATAAAAAACTGTTTGCATTACATCATTTTAGTGGCTCTTGAATTCTGACTGAGGACATTATTTGGCTCTCCAAAACTGACGGCATCTCCTTAGGGAATAAAGCCATAATATGGAAAACTTTGCACTCCCTGCCCTTCCCTTGTAAATTCAAGTCCTCGCAAGAGCAAAAACATCAGTTTCACCATCTATCTGCCAGTGCATGGCTGCGACAACCACCAGTTCCTCATCACTCAGTAAGAGCGTTCTATTAACTCAGAGGAGCCAGGTCTCAAAGATAAATGAAACCTACTTTGTTCATGGGTCTCATTCCCCACCCCAAGAACTACGACTCCCAGCTGGCTCTCAGTCCCCTACACAAAATCCTAGTTGTTTCCTGAATGTGCAACAATAACAAATAAATTTCTTTCCACCACGTAAATTGGCTTCTGAGATAGAGGGTGCTGGTCACTGAAGGGCTTTGCCTTGCAGTGTAGACTATGCTCATTTGAGGCCTGGGGTAGACCGAATGCATTAACAGCCCCAGTTAATGGCCTCCCTAGATAGCCATACAAAATGCGCTGTCATCTTGTAGGCCCCGCCTACCCTGACGTGGGCTCGGTCATGTGACTTCCTTCAGCCAATAGGACAGTAGCAACCTGACACAGAGGCTCCAAAGAGAACTTGAGCATCTTTGCTTCCTCTCATGTTTCTCTGTGACTGTCGTGAGACCATGTACAGACCTGCCTGGCAACTTGTCTGAGCTAGCCTACCGGAGGACATGTGGACATGAGCACATGACAGCCCACAGAGGAGAGCTCAGCAGTCACAGCTGCAGCCACCCCAGAGCAGGCGGCTCCGTCCGATTTGCCAGCTGAACAGATGTGTGAACGAGCCCAGATGGAAGCAGCCAAGACCAGCCAGATCAGTAGAACTGCCCCACTAACCCGAGGACTCATGGGGCACAATAAATGGCTGTTGAAGTAAGTCACTGATGTGGGGGGCTTTACTACACAGTATTACATTGGCAGTCTGTCACTGAAACGGCCAGAACTGAGTTTTTGAGGGCATCAGAGAATTCCAGTTTTACCTTCAGTAACCCTGCTTTATTCTTCATCATGCAGCCTTTCCATACAATAAATACAGAACAAAAGTTTAAAGAATTAGTTTGGAAGAATACTGAATAATTAGTTCTTCAAAGTGCCCACAGCTTTTTGAGGGGAGGCATCACAGTTAAAAGGTAAAGGGAGGGCTATCCTGGTGGTGCAAGGGGTTGAGTGCCACACTGTGGGACTTCTGCAGCCACTGCAGTGCAAGTTCGAGCCCAGGCCAGTGAGGTGACCCACATGGTACAGCAGACCTCTTCTGCCTCACCTGCTGCTCCCCTCAGCAGTGTACTTCAGTGGATCCACCTGTTCTGTTCCCCCATTCTGTCTCTAGTGAATCCTCTCAAACCCTCCCCCCCCCCATTTATGGCCTATACCCCAGCTCTTATCTTATATGCATCAATAAAATCTTTAAAAAGAGGTGAAGAGAATGCTCAGGACCAGATGGCTGTGATCAGGGCCCAGCAGATGCTCCAGACTGAATGAGACTTAAGAGCCCAGCAGAAAGAGGCATCACCAAGCTCGGTGCCCATGTTTGCTGGTCCTGGGGCTCAGGAATGTTTCAGCAAAACTAAAGGTGCAGGCTCTATTTCATCCCCATTTTCTTTGAAAGAAAATTTAAAGACTCTCAGAAGGAATCTCAAAGTTGAACTGATATGTGCGCTCTTTCTAATACTTGATAAATGTAAGTTATTACCTTGTCTGGCTTGTTACATGCTGGCCAAATGGCTGTGTTTGGGAGTGGTATTAAATGACTGGCAGTCACTGGGGACATTCAGAGATCAGAGAGTCCAGGTCTCCTACCTGGACCCCCTCACGTCTAGCTTTGCTAGCAAGCAATCCAGCTTGTTATCTACACATTAAAGTCAGAGTCTGATGAAAACATAAGCTGGATTTTATTAAACAGATTTCACAAACATCTCAAGTCTAATTTTTTAAAAAAGCATTAGTTGTCTGGTTTTGTGCTCTCTGCTGGACATGGTGGCTTTATAAAGTAAGAAGAGCACAGTCCTCTACACTCAAAATTCTTAGAACTCAATTAAAGTAAAATAAAGATACCGGAAACTCTATTAGACTAATAAAGACCATGGAGCTGCCTTAATATTTATATGTTCTCAAATACACAGATTCTCCTTCCCCAGCCCTGCTCCCTCGAAGTGAGGTGCCTTCTGTGACTAGTTTGGAGCCACAGAATGTGAATAGAAATGATGAGTGACATTTTTTTAGTGAAAGCAGGTGGTGCTCAACTGATTACTGGTGCTCAACTCAACCTCCCTTCTCTGTGGCCTTGACCATGGCCTTGTGCATGTCAAGATAGAGCTTCTGCATGCTGAAGCCCTCAGGGACTATGACAGACCAGGCCCCTGCTGACCTATGTGAGAATAGTGTGAGAAAGACAGTGTACCCTGCAAAACCCCAGATATTTGGAGGTTGTCACCTAAGACTGACACATAAACTCCTAAAATCTTGGCATTTGGAAGGATACTGGGGATATAAGAAGAGGAAAATCAGTGTGAGCTAGAGTAGTCTGGAAAGATACTTAGGTCATGAATGGTAATGTAAGGGACAGAAGGGAGTAGGGAGAGAATTAAAGGCAGGGAACAAACACAAAGACATAAAAATCAGAATATGCTAGTTTTTGCCATTCTTTTTTTAAATATCTTTTTTATTTATGCATACAAGAGCTGGGGTACAGGCCAGAGTTGTGGGATGTGTGTGTGTGTGTGTGAGTGTGTATGTGTGAGAAGACTCACCAGAGAAGAGCAGGGACAGAACAGCAGATCGACTGAAATACACTGCTGAGGGGAGCAGCAAGTGAGGCAGGAGAGGGCTGCTGCGCTATATGGGTCACCTCCCTGGCCGGGGATTGAACTTGCCCTACATGGCTGTGGAAGCTCCACAGTGTGGCGCTCAACCCCTTGCACCACCAGGGAGGCCCTAATTTTTGTTATTCTTATGGGACTTAATATTGACACTGCATATGGATATGGTGGTTTCCTCTTGGGCAAAGACTTGGGCTCTCTATCTTGGTGCCCCAGGGCCTGCAGTACTGTCTGTAGAATGAATTAGCAGGGTGCATTGATAATCACAGGAATGACAAAGAAGGTGACAAAAGAAAATTACATTTGATTAGCAAGAGCACCGCTCTAAATTTCAGATACAAAGACCTACACGGGAGTGTCAATGTCAAGAACATCTTCACTTGGAAAGACCTCAGTTTCCTTGGCCAGGTGACCCCCAAATGTTGCAGCTTCCTCAGTCAGCATTCTATTCTGTGTGTCTTTGGAGCTAAGAGTTGGATTGCTTCCGCAAGTAAACTTTAATCACTTCTATGGTCTAACCATGTCACTGAACTTTTCATAACATTACTGTTCTTTTTAAAGCTTCAGTCTTACAGAATTTTATGTGGGCATTAAGCCCGGAGTTCTTCAAAGTGAAATAAACATGAAGTCTTTGAGAGAAATATTCAGCTTGTGGTAAGCTCAAACCAGGCCCAAATTCAGTGCATATGTAATATATAAACAACGATTTCATTTTTGCTCAGGAATTCTGTTCTGAGTGAAGGTATTGAAGTGGGAGAGAGAATGGAGGAGGGACTGAAGAATTACCTTTATATTGTAGTAGATGCAAGTAATTGGTTGTGGCAACTGAAAATTTTATAACTATGATTTGTTCATGCATGACTTCAGTAACAAAAATCATTTTAAGAAAAAATTTTACTTTCTCTAAAATTTTCTGAAGATGTACTTTGAAAAATCCCTCTCCTATCATTTCTCTCCTTAAATACATTCAGGTTCACTGCTGGCTTCTGGTTTGCTTCATTGTGAGAGACCCTTACCATCCTCACACCACTTTTTAAAAACACAGATAAGAGCTAAAAGCAAGAGCACCGACCACCTATAATTCAGTCTGCCCAAGGCAGGGACCAGTGCTAACCTGTCGGCCAAGAGCTAAGTTCTTTACAGGCAGAGCAGATCCAGAGGACTTGACATACATGTTCATTCATCATTCCATTCCCAGGATGCTGTCTAGCTCCAGGCTGCCAGCTCTTCCAAGGAGAAGGCTCAGACTCAGTTTTGCCTCCTGAACTGTCTTTGACTAGGCTAGGATGGCCGTCAGACTAGGTAATATAATTAAGCTATTAAGCAATAATGATGGAGACCATGCTTACTAAAGATAATTGTACACTGAGGAAGGTATTAGCAACAAGGCTCACCCAGAGGGCCTTGAGTCTCCCAGGAAGGAGGTTAATTCATGATAAAGACTCTCACCGGGACCTTCATTGCTTTGGAAATATTTTTTTAAATTATAATCTTTATTATGGAGAAGGAAAAGATAGAGAGGGGTGGGAGGACTTCTGAATGACAATTTCAGATGTAATGCACTCAGATTAATGGGCTCTGCTAGACTGTTTCACTGCCAGTCAATGCCCCATTAATCTGACAGCTTTTACCACAAAAACAGAAGATACTTAGGACAAACTTCTTCTGTTATGGAAACCATATAAATATTTTCCCCAAAAACTCATCTTGGAGAGGTTTAAACTGGGGAGGAGACAGGCAGGGTATTCAGCTGGTCTAATTATAAATGGTCCATTTGATGATCTCCCTTTTGTCTGTTTTCTTGAGGAGGGAAGACATGTCTTAGACTCTTTCCCTCTGGTTTCAACAAGTCTGTTGATTCAGCCGTGCCAAATGCACTTGAAAGAGTATGCTGTTTCCTGCCTCAGGGGGGTGTGATGTGCGTGTGTGGTCACCCACCTGAGGCTGGATGGGTGCTGCTGCAATATCTGCTCCTCCCTGCCAAAGAGGCTTCTCAGACAAAATAAAAGTGACCAATACATGAGCTCACAAATCCTCCATCAAGCACATAAAACAAGGGATTAGATGGAACCCCAGGGAAGTTCTCCTCTCATTTCCCTCTTCTCCTTATTATGAACCACCATGGAGCTTCTGGGGTGTGAGGGTTGGTCCTGCATCTTTTACAAATACCTCTAATTACCTCAAGGCCCCAGTGCCTCTGACCCCCTTCAGATCCACTACCTCAGTCCAAACTGGGATCCTTTCTCACCTGGCAGACTGGGATAGCCTCCAGCCTGCATTCTAATCCAGCCTCCTGCTGCTTTCAGAGCAACCTGGTTTTCGTTTTTACTGAGGTGAAACCCACATCACATTAAATTAACCATTTTAAAGTTTGATACGTTTACATTTAGTTTATTCACAGTGTTTTATATATATATATATAACCTATAGCAAAGTCAAAAACCCTTTTATCATCTTAAAAAGAAACTCACTACCTATTAAGCAATCCTATCCCTTCTCTCCCTATCCCTTCTCTCCCTCGCCAACTTCTAGTGAACCATTAAGTTGCTTTTTGTCTATATGGATTTACCTGTCCTAGACATTTCATATAAATGGAATCATGGAATAATCGTCCTTTCGTGCCTGGTTTCTTTCAGTTAGCATGATGTTTTCAAGATTCATTCAGGCTATAGACTATATCAATACTTCATTCCTGTTGGTTGTTGAGTTAATAGTCCATTCTATATATGCATGTCACAATTTGTTAATCTGTTCAATTATTGATGGACATTTGGGTGGTTTCCACTAGTGTGAATAGTATTATTATGAACATTTATGTGTAAATTCAGAGTAATCTTATACACACACACAAACCAATCAAGACATGAAATAATGTCCTTAAAAGAAGACAGAGGAAAAACTGGGAAGTCAAGGAGATCCAAGGCTGAAATAACATGTCGATTCTGGTGGCAGCAGAGGTCAGTCAAAGCAGCTGGCTGGCACTATAAAGTTTTAGTTTCTAACCACTCCTGTGAAATTTATGGAAATTTGACCCTGCATTTCAAGGGGAAGGGAAAGGAGAAACTTACTCCTCCCCAAGCTAGATCTCCCAGTAAAGGACACTGTGAACTGCCACTCTGCAGACAGTGGGGATTTCCCTCCTTGCTCTTCTGGGCGCTCACCAATCAAACGCATATAAATCACCTCAGAAGGACAGGGTCCAACACTGGTCTTTAATCAGAGTCTGGTTTCTGCTTTCAGACCTGTCATGATATCTATCAGCAGCACAGCAAACTGAAAATGGAGGTACACCTCAGTTTCAATGGACTTTTAGAGGCGAACTTAGCCTGTCTTCTAACTGCGTGCCAATGTGATGGACATTTCTATGCTAATATCAAGCCAGACCAGCAGCAGGCATTTTGTTCATTAGAAGGCATCATTTTTCAACTCTTATCAGTATGTAAATTAGATTCTGATTCTCCAGCCAGTCTATCCAAAGGCACAACCCCCTCAAATTCAATTAGCATCATTTTCATTCCTGTGTGATGCCTCAGGTGCCAAGGGTTGGATAGGACTCCCAGCTGAGGGCCCAGCGGGGACCCCCCATCCCCCCCGCTCCCCCCCATCCTGGCAGAACCAGCAAATGCCAGAACTTCCTTAAGTAGCTGTAACTAGACATCCAACCACAAGATGTGAACCAGAAGACACAAGTATTTTCATCCTGGAAGTTCTTTAGAAATCATTAATGCCAACCCGCTCCTTTGACAAATCAGGACACCGAGGCCCCAGTTGCAGAGAGGGGAAGAGCGAGATGCTCAGTTGGCCCTCTGAATACTGGGGTGCGGGAGCCTGCAGTGAGGGTCAGAGGCAGCCCCTTCTTTCCCACCTTTTCATTTCCCCAACCTTCACCCCCAGCTCCTGAAGTCTACACCATGTGAACCCTTCTCTAACTACGCTCTTGAACACTGCCTTAGAAGTCACATGTCTCCTTTCTTTCCTGCTCTATACTATTGATTGTTTACTTTGATGATTTGCTAAACATAGTAGACTCTCCCAGAAAAAAAAGTATATACACACAATTTTGTACACGATGTTAGAGAGGTCTCAGACCTCCCGGAGCCACCAATCCCAACTGAAGAACTCTCGCTTTGTGCCTGTTCCCCACTCAGCAATCATGGGGCAAAGCAGTGAGAAAATTTTAATTTTGTACCCAAAGGACCACCCACTCAGGTTCTCAGATTTTTCCCTGAGGCAAAATCTGAAAATAAAAAAATATTAAAAAAAACAAAAAACAAATGTCCCTTGATTGGAAAGACCAGCCCCAGGGAGACAGGTGGGGGAGGGGTGGGGGAGGAAGGAGACACTATGTATTTGCCAACCTGAAAGGGGGTGGGGGGAGATGAACTCAACAGCACAACCTAAGGGTCTGCAGGAAGCCTGAGGCATCCAATTCACAGCTTGGGCTGGGGGGGTGGGCACAGAGACATGTTCAAAGTAACATAGCTATTAAAATTTGCATCCAGAAGTCTGCTCTCAACCACTATGGATAGATGGGCCGGTGAATGCGCGTGGATAGAAGGATGGGTGGATGGGTGGGATGGTGGCTAGACAGTGGGGAGGTTCTTCTCCTTAGCAACTTATTTTATATTCTTCTCTATAAAACCACACAACAAATGGGTATTTTGTGCCACTGGTATTTCATGAATACATAAAACAAAACTCTACAATCACTAAGTTTTATCTTCCAGCACAGAAGCAGCACTTTGGAAGTCAATAGTTTCCTCCCAGGTGAGGTGAATCTCATTTTCACCAGTTACTGATTTTTCCTGCTGCTATAAGAATCCCTTGACTTTAAAAGGGTAGCATTTTATTCCCAGAGAACAATGACTTTTTTTTATGGCATCACCATGCCATTAGCCAAGCTGAGAGACAGCTGCACCTCTCATTTTAATAACAGTAACACGTTAAGGTAGTCAGCTAACAAGGGCACACTCAGCCTGAACAGTCTGTTCTGTTTCTGTTTCTCCTCTTCCCTCTCTTTCCATATCACTGTTTCCTGCCTGCCTTCTGCCTGCTTTCCAAAGGTAACTCCTGGGAAGAAAACTGAATTCAAGATCAATTAAGGTAGTTATTTTTTATAAGGAACTTATCACCCTCAATACAAATGCTTTGTACTTCGGCAAAGTGCTTTGTACTTTTAATGTGGGACTTTCCTCTGTATTATCCCATTTGAGTCTAGTAAAAAAATCCCATGAAATAAAATCAGATATATCATTCTTTGCAGGTAAGAAGACTATGGTTGCCATTCTATACCTTCTACCCAAACAAATTTTAAAAAATGAATACCACTGCCCTAATCCTCTTCTCCAAAAAGAGCAGAAAGCCAGCCCCAAGTCATCTTCAAGCCCACTGGCTGGATTCTGCCCCCGGGCTGACCTATTGTGTAGACACAGAGCAGGTGGCAGCCCCACTGCCCAGGAGAGACCAGCCCCAGGGCGCCATGAGGGCAGGCGCAGAGGTTGGCCGTGTGGCAGTGGAGCTAGTCCCTGTCGACTGAACCTTCCTCCACCTGGTGGGGCTGTCCTGTGTTTATTTTTTGCTGCAAGGCCTCAGGATCTATACCAAGGTAGTGTCCATGCAGAGGCTTTCACAGAGGCAAGGGGGGAGAAATGCTGGAGATGGTGGCAAGGAGGTGAGGGCACAGGTAGGACAGGTGACTCTCACAGAACTCACCGCAGGGCAGGTGGTGCACAGGTGAGCAAGCTGACTGGAGCCAGAGTCAGGGGTGCTGCTGGTCCCTGTTGCCCATTTGTCGCCCAGACAGGGCAGCCATGAGGAACCTGGCTGTCTGGGGACATCCTCTTGGTCATAGCCACAGGGCAGTGCTGTCTCCACTCTCATCCCTCAAGCCGTCCCTTCCAGGTGTGAGGGTTCCCGCTACATCCTCTCAGGCACACCCAGGGAGGCCTCCGTCAGAGAAGGGCCAGGACTGTTGCCATGCTATACTTCCCGATAATTTTAGACACAGTATTATTCCTTCTCTCAACCATTCAACAAATATTTATTCAGCACCTACCATATGCCAGACACTGCTCAAGGTACTTAGAGTAAATCAATGAACAAAAGAAAGATTTTGAGGTGAAGGAGTTTACATTCCTGAAGGGATGTACACAATACACATGTTAAATAAGCAGAGTGGATAGTGTGTTAAAAGGTAACAGGTCAGAGAAAATGAAAACAACGCCCAGAATAAGAGGGGCAGGAAGTGCAGTGGCCCAGGGACAAGCATGCCGGACAAGCATGCCGGGATACACAGATTCAGGAGACCTCATCGAGATGGTGAGTTCTGAGCAAAGACTGGGAGCGGCGGGAATGGGAGTCAGAGGAACAGTTCCAGGCAGACAGAACCGCTCAGATCAGAACCTGTTCTGAAATCTGGTGCAGAGTCTTTGGCATCTCACCCAGTGGAAGCTGATTTGGGGAAGGGAAATAGGATAAGTGGGCCTTCTATATAAAACCTCTAATGAACTCATTATAATCCAGGCCTCCCAGCTGTAATAAGGCAAGCACTCTGTGGGAATGCCCCCGATGCACTGGTGAAGGAGTAACAGCCAGCAATCCAGACAGGCCTGTACTGCGCATCGGTTTCCGCGGTGTAAATGCTTTCACCATGGCTGATTTCAAGTCACCAAAATGAGATCACTGGACTGGGGACTCGAGTTGGCTCCAACACACAGATGCTCACCCTCTTCTAGGGAAGTAAGCCAGAACATGCCCCCAGTCGTCCAGATTCCCCATCATCCACCCTTTTCTTAATATGTCTTCATTCTGAGAACCGTCCTTCCCCCACCTTCACACCTGGCACCAAAAGTCAAATCAAGAACATCTTGTTTCCATTCTGCTCAACAGGAAATTTTCTGGAGAAAGGCCTAAACAGAGGGAAAAAAGGCTAGGGAGACAGAGATGCAAAATGAATCAAAAGGCAAATGCTGAGACAACAGGAGAGGAAAACCTGGTCCCCAACACAGAGTTTAACTGGGTGAAATATCAAGAACTTACCAAGCCAGAGCCTGTGAGCTCCCACAGGAGGAAAAAGAAAACACTAGAAAGCAGATGCACCTCCTGGAGGAAATGATGTGAATCTACCCAAACACAAATCTGAATACAGCTCTCCCTCCTGAGTTGGTACAGAGTATGGATACATAATCTTTACAAAGGATTTGAGCAGGGTTAGGAAAGGTCAGCCTACATTTAAAATGAAGCTTGCAGATTTGTTTTCATCACAGCCTTTCACCGAAACAAAGGCAACTATGCTATATAAAGTCACTAGACTCTCTTGGTTTCTTCAGCAAGATTAACCAGGACAAAGGATGAGATGAAGGGTCTAGATGAATCTGACAAGCGGATTCTGAGTCTCCCTGATGCCCACCGGGAGAAGCTCTGGAGATGACAGGGGTGCCAGGTGGAGGAGCAGGGAGCTGCAGGCAGGGGAGCTCTGCTGTCTGGTGGGCAGGGGACTCTGGCTAGGCCCACAGATGCAGATAGACTGTCTCAGTCCATTTACTGGAATAGGCCCTTTGAGTCTCATCCAACTTTGAATCCACCTGGCATGGCCATACTGAACTGAATCCATCTTTGAAGGAAGGTTATTGTGGGATATAGCCATTCGAAGCACTCTTTTTTGTTTGTTTGGGTTTTTTTGTTCTTTTTTGTTGTTGTTGTTTTTTGGGGTTTTTTTCCCTTAATTTATATATATTTGACATCAATTGTAATCCCCATGTATTCCCCATCACCATATCACCAGTGCACCACAAAGCACTCTTAAGTCTGTATCTGAAATTCCTTTTCCATTTGGTTCAGACATAACCAACTCTGCCCAGCCTCCTGGGTGCAATAGTCAAGGTACTCTTTCCGTATACCTGGTAGAGGGGAGAGACAAGCGATGTCCTCCCACCCCACCCCCAATGCGCTACATGCTTTCTTCCAAAGGGATACTCATTTTCTTTTCATGAAACATGTTCTACCTTACTACCTCACTGAGTGTCTTTGAAGACTGAACTTTAAACTCAAAGCACTTAGCGCTTTGGATCAAAGAAGTTTGATACGGTTGTTATTACTAGTTGCTATCACAATGGACATCTATTGTTTTGTCTTCTGCAGGTTGTGCCTTTCACTAAACTCTAAACATCATTAAATGGGGACAGCTGCCATAGGACAGCTGAGGCCTCCCTGACTACTGGGATCGTGGCAAGTTGGCACACAACCCAAGCAAGGACGCTAGTGGTGGTCCACCCCAGGCCATAATGGAGAGAAAACAAGCTTTGAGACCTCATATTTCTGAAAGGTCCTAGAAACAGAAGAAATCCCAGCTGCACAGGATATTCCATTGGAACAGCCTGGTTTGGGCTCCAGTTTGAATGTGGAATCCGTTGTGGTGGCTAACTTCCAGGGCTTCTTACAGTAAGCATGTGCTCATTTTTGTAACAACCTTTAAATAGGCTTATGAACTGGAACTGCTCTACCCATAGTGAGACAGATACTTCTTGCACACAAATTTTCCCCTCCTCACCTCTTATCTACCCCAACTGCTGCGACCAGTTCAGCACTAGCTTCAGAGCCTATGCACGCATGACCTGACAACAGCACCTCTTCACAAGCTTCTCGTGGCTCACCTTGGGCTTTTTGGAAGGGAAGCATGAGCTCAGACCAGAACAATCTATATAGGTAGGAGAACTAGCATCCATGAAGTCATACCTGACTAGTGGGACCATGAGCATATGGCTCTATGCTTCCCCTTTCTTTCCTCCACGTAACCAGTGCTGAGATCTGCCGTGACCCTATGAACTAGAGCACCCAGGCACCCTAGCAAGGGCCAGGCAAACCTGGTGATCTGGGGGAAGCTACTGAATGTTGTTAAACTTCTATCATCCTTCAGAAAAAGTGTAACACTATTACATATCTTGAAGATCTACTTAACAGCTACCTGACAGATGGTTAACTTGTGAATATCACAAAACCTTTTATAACCTAATCGCCAACAATAAGCAAATACATCCTTTGATCCACTCCTTCCTTAAAATTAACTGGGGCGACTAAGGGGTCACTCCGACTCATGCAGTTATTTCAAAGTCATAATCAGCATAATTATTCACACCTTGTCTGCATTTTGCCTACATAATTTCTGCTTTTGTCTTCATTCAAAGTTCTCACTTTTCAACCTCTCTCTGTATGATCATGGAAGTGGAATTTCTCCAAAATCCCTACACGCTTCTGAGCATGTGAGGTGACATATAGTGGAAGAACAGAAAAAGTTCGGGCCAAGGAATCAGGAATCCTGGCTTCGGGCTGGACTTTTCTATGTCAGTCTCAGAGACTGTGGACAAAAGCCTCCACCCCTCAATTCAGCACCCCCAAATATTAAAGGAGCTGGCCCATGCAGTCATTTTTAAAGTGCCTTCTCATCCTAACTTCTATGTCTGAGTCAAGGTTAGAGTTGGTGAGTTGACGTCAGTCATGTGAACTGGGTGCCACCATTTGCCTCCTCGTCCCCACTGCTTCATTTCTAAACCACGGGGAGTGTCATCAAAACACTGAAGGGTGTTCATGTGACAACTACAAGCATCCAAAATGGTGTGGAGGAAGACTGTTCAATAACATGAGTAGGTAGAGCAAAACATATACAGAGATGATCTTATTTTCATAAAAGTGTGTGTGAGAGAAGTAAATGCATTGAGAAATGTTTAAAAGTGCACATGCAACGGCAGAATGATGCATGATTTTTTGCCCTTGTGGCGGCTAACTTCCAGGGCTTCCTACAATAAGCATATGCTCATTTTTGTAACAACACTTAAATAGGATTATGAACTGGAACCGCTCTGCCCATAATAGCCAGACAGGGAGCTTCTCACACTGCTGTTCCACCTCTCGCATCCCCAAGCATCTCTCAGAGCCGCAGTTGCCCACGGCCACTCCCCAGCCCCACTGCTACCATTCATCTCACTCCCTCTGCAATGAACAGCGATATCTCCAGGAAGCCCCTGTTAAATGCCCTGGGGGAAGCAGGGGTCCTTCAGCCTTAGCTGGGCTTTCCACTGGTTTGAAGGAGCAGGTTTCCTTCTCAGATTACGTCATTCTCACCTTGAATTACAATGGCAGGTGATGCTCCAATGTCTTTTAGGTTCTGGGAACAACCTGGGGGTTCTGAACTGTCCCCTAATGATGGGCTGCCCAGAACCAGTCTCTGGGTAAAATGATAAAGAGGGGAGAGAAGACAAGAGGTCGGGGATGGTGAAAAAGAGGCATGATCCTCCTAGTCATTATGAGTTGGAGGAACTACCTCCAAATGAACTGAGAAAGGGAGAAAAGCCTAGGAATTCTGGGGTCAAATAGAGCTGGCTCTAAACCCACTGACTAGCTACTCCTCCTTCATTACTCAGCCACTTTCAACCTTAGCTTCCTAACAGTAAAACAGGTAGAGAATAAAGTATTTGAGAGGTTGTTTTGACAAGAAGAAAATGTCTCTGTAGCCCCTATACTAATACCTAGATAATGTAGGTCCTACTATATAACTCCTACCATGAATGATTTCGGTTTGTTAATATAACGTGTAGTAATAATAATAATTAGCAGGTTGCTCCAGGCTGCATTCCAGATGGAATAGAGTCACAAACCATCGTTCATTTGACCACCGTTCAGCAAAAGCATCAGGCATCTGCTCTGGGGAAGTCAGTCAATTCCCTTAAAAAGTGGCTGGCTGGGGCCTCCCTGGTGGCGCAGTGGGTTAAGCAACACACTGTGAAGCAAACCGCAGCCGCTGCAGCATGAGTTCGATCCCTGCCGCGGGCCAGGAGGGGGACCCACATGGTGCAGCAGACCTCTCCTGCTGTGCCCGCTGCTCCCCTCAGCAGTGTACTTCAGTTGATCTGCCTGTTCTGCTCCCCGCTCTCTGTGGTGAATCCTCTCACCCCCCACACTTCTGACCTGTACCCCTGTACTTGTATGCATAAATAAATAAATCTTTAAAAAAAAAAAGGTGGCTGGCTGGAAGAGTGAGAGAGACATGTAAATAGACAGGTGGGCCACAGTGTGATGCTGGGGAAGGTCTGAGGAGAAGCTGAGGAGCCCTGGAAAGGGAGCTCACTGGGAGAATCGGGGAAGGCTTTACCAAGGAGGTGAAGCCCTACTCGGGATTTGAGGAGACTTGTTTTGATCAAGAGCGGGAAGGACCCTTCAGTGAGCTGGGTTCGTGCAGTTAGAGCTGTGGAAGAGGCACGCTGTCTTTGGGCAATAGAATGATTTTCAGGGTGACAGGGGCACATGTATCAGAAATGGGATCTTAATTTGGAGGTCAGAACCAGGTTGTAACAGCCTTGACTACTATAAAAGGTCTGGCCATTTGGAGCCAAAACACATCTTTAAGCAGATGAGTAACAAGATCAAGTTTATGTTTTCACTCAGACAGGAAGGATCTGGACTGAAGACATGTAAGCCTTCGTCTGGAAGGCCAGAAAGTCAGCTATTTCAATAATGCAAATAAAGAGGTAAAACCCCCACTGCAGACAAGACAGTAGCAATAAGATTGAATTCTGAGGCTATTTCAGTGACGGAACTTAAAGGACCTGGAGATCACACCGGAGCAATGAGGGGGAGGCGACAGATAAGTTCCAGGACACAGGCAAGTGTCCAGCTCAAAGTACTGGACAGCTGGTCGTTGGAGGCACAAAGGAAAACCGATTCTGAAGGGAAGCTGACCTCCAGCTCCAACTTGGGCTGGAGATGGCGATGGGCCCGTGGAGGTGACGCACCACACAGGGCTGCGAATATTGTGGATGAGGAGTTCAAGAGAGAAGGTGAATGCAAATTTGCAAATCATTAACCTGTGGGTGGTAGTGGATACCATGGTGATGGATAAGATCACAAGAGAAATGTAAGTTAGAAAGGGGCCCATGACTGGGGCAGTCAAGCATCCTGATTTGCTCCAGAGCAAATACCCCACTGTCTCAGCGAAATTATCCATAGCAACCTGACTAATTTCAAAAGTGTCCCTTTTGTACAATAAATTACGTAGTTTCCCTACCAATAACATAACTCTGGAAACTATCAAACAAAGACAAAAAGAAGGGATGTCTTTTAACAATGTGAGGAATAGTCTCTTAATTAAAAGTATAAATTTCATGCTATCAAATAAAAAAACAACAGAAATTTAACTGGAACTTGGTCATTTAAGCCAAAGTCACCTATTAAAAATGTAATGTGTATCTACATAAAGAAAGAAAGAGAGAGTGTGCGGGCTATTCATTTCCCAAACAAAAGCAAAAGGAACAAGAACTTTACCATGTTTCAAAATGGTTACAAAGCTACAGCTATAAAAGAGTTTAGTACTGATGAATGAATTGACAGAAACATCAGTGAAATAGAATAAAAGGTATAAACATAGAACCAAGCACATATGGGAATTTAATACATGACAGAGGTGACATTTCTAATGGATGAAGCTAAGATATATTAATCATTAAATGATACTAGGACAGTTGGCCCACCATCTGGAGGAAAAATAAGCTATATTGCTACACATTAGTCTCATTCTGAATGGCTAAAACGTTAAACATTTTTTAAAAGGACACAAATGTACTTGAGGAAAGCATATGTGCGTGCCCCCCAAATCATACTGAGGCTAGTGGTTCAGTTAAAAAAGCCTTTCTAACCATGACATAAAACCCCAAACTTATACAGCAAATATTGATCAATTTATTTCAGTAAAATTTAGCATTTTCTGCTAGGCAGAGGAACATGAACAAAAGCCAAGTATAAACATGGCAAAATATTTACAACATATGCGCTAGACCAACACTTGAACTCTTGTGAATCAATAAGTAAAAGGCCAGCAATGCCATTTTTGGAATGAATGAAATATGCCAGAAGAAAATTTTAAATTACCACTATGCATAAGAAGAGATGCTAAGCCTCATCCACAATTTTAATCACTTCCATCTCAGATTGGTAAAAAACAAACCAAAAAAAAAAAAAAACAATCTTATTGAGATATAATTCACAATGATATCATTTAATCCCTCTAGTTAAAGTGGCTAATCCCCTGGCTTCAGTATAGCCACAGAGCTGTATAGCCATTGCAGTGTTCCTTTCTGGGCCTCAGTAAGCCAGGGGGTGGTTACGGTGTCATACTCATGGCATAGCTATGAGAATTGATTAGGAATATGCTTGTAGAGGGCTGGCCAATAGGAAGCCCCCAGCCAACAGGAGCAGTTATGGTTATTGCCTAAGGTCATACAGTGAATAGAAGTGAACTGATGGGTCAGGAGACCTGCAGCAACCCACTCCCCAAATAGCTGCCTGTGGGTAGTGACCTAAAGAGGTATAAATGGAGGCAAAGACAATGACTCCAAACTGTTTAAAAAGCTCAGAGATGGCTAATAATTGAGTCAGCCACAACCACTCCCATCAGCTAAGACAGTGATTCTCAAAGTTAAGTTTGAACACCCGCTGACACATTTTTAGGACTATTATCCTACATGTATATTTTCATAAATGCTCAAAGATATTTTTAACATAATATTTAAATGAAAAATTTTGGCAGAAGCAACAGGATGCACTTAGACATTGCTTTCCAAAATAGGACACTAAACAAGATACAGCCATTTGCAAAGTAGGTGACAGATAAACCAGTGAATCAACTCAGAAACCCACATTAAGTGTGAGTTCTAATTTTAAATTAGAAAATTCTGTTTAATGATCAGAAAAGAGCTATTGATATTCTGAGTCTTATCTCCCACTGAGAGTTGGATGGACACCATTTGTCCCTCTAACTTCGGAGGGTTCAACTTACCCATGTACCTGTTGAGCATGGTGGACCGACTTCTGGCACACCTCACCTACTTGCAGCAAACTTAAAGTCAGCCACACACTCAGGAAAGAGCCAAGTAGGGAAAATACATAAGTCCAGCAGAAAATCAGCCCCACTTAGTAATCAAGTTAGTCCTTCAAGTGAAAGGAACCTCAAAGAAGGTTGGTTTTTTTTAAGTATAATCAACAATATAAAAATGAAAGAACCAAAATACCAAACTTAAATTTAAAATAAGCTAAAGCTGAAGTTCAGAACACAATGGAAGAAGTACAGTTGCAGTCCCTTGGAATGCAGAACAGTCACCAGGTGGCTGGGCCAGAGGTGTCTGTCTGCAAGAGGAAATGTTTCAGAGATCAGACAAGGTAAGTTGACAGGAGGGCACACAGAGGATGTTGGCACACCATGTGGATATGAGGCCTACAATGCAGTATCCATGTTGATAGGGCTGCAGGAAGGTGGTCACCAAGGTGGGCCATACCAAAAGGTTGCCAGAGGGCCAGATGGGCAAAGAAATACCAGTGACCAAACTCATGATCAATTATGCAGGAGCCAGAAATAGCCAGAACCTTCTTCCTGTGGTGTCCATCCAATGCCTTCTAATTAGGAATTAAATGATTACTTAAAGAAATAAGTAAAGGAATTCTATCTATAATTATAGAGCAGATATTGAAGGGTGGAAGGTAATTTGGGGTTGTGAAGCAATAAATTAATAACTAGTATTACTAACTTTCATCACTGAGCAAGCCAGATTGAAGTAAATGAAGCAGTGATCAGAGTACAGATGCCCCAAACAGCTTTGTTCAGTTTCCAGTAATAGAGGCTGCCTGAGTGTGGTGAAGGAGAGAGGATTGTGAGTCTCAAATCAGGTTCAAATCATCAGATTTCCTATATTGTCTGCATAGCATATAAAGAAAGCTTCCTGACTCCTGGGCCAGTCTCAGTATTATTTCTATGTGTAGAATTTGATAAACATCAAAATATTGGAATTGCAAGAAACTTGGTCATGAGCTTTGCTATGAGCTATCCTCTGGTGCAGACATAGCTGCACTGTCATTGGATCTACCTCCTCTACTCCTTGACTTCACTTGTTCCTTTTCAACTGTCCTGAAACTTATACCATTTATGAATCCTCCATCATTTTGCCCTTAATAGTACTATTTCCATAGAGCCAATAGCTTGTAATTCCCCTGAAAAGCATCCATTTATAGTTAGGGATATACCAACTCTGGCATTTCTTTCACCTACCCAGTTTTCTCACTCATGAATAGGTATACCATATAAGTTACCTTCCTAGTGAGACACTCAAGAGATTTTGAGTGAAATTTGGAGTTAAAATAATTAGCAATCACTCATTGATCAACAAGCATTAACCAAGATTTTGCAAACCATAATATATGGTCATTTGACTCATTAATCTGTAGAACTTCTTCCATGGGGCTAGCTTATGGTAAAGAAAGGGAAATTGCTTTTAAAGCTCTTCAAGTTCTTCATTATCTGGCTGGCAAACACTCAGAGAACAGACGTGAGTAAAACTCTGGGAAGACAAATACAGCCAAATTTAAATGGATATTTAAATTGTTATAATGCACACCTTCTCTAATCCCACATGTAGGCAAGGGGATTTGCATTTGAATTCATCTGCTTTTTCAATCAGTGTATGAAATTTTCCCTTCTCCAAGCACAAAAGCACAAATACCACAAAAGCACAAAAGCACTGGTGTGCAGTGATTATGATGATTCTGTGATGTCCTTTAAAGGTTTTAACTAATTCCAGATCCATAAAAAACAAGCCAGAATGAATATTTTTGGTGATTTTTCTGGGTCAGATCCTTGATCACAGAGTCAAATGAAAAAAATACAAAAATAAGTCTGCCTGAATCTAGAAAGGATAATCCACAAGGTCTTACTAGGGGGGTCAGTTGGAGGCTTCTCTCAGCTTTCTGACCTTTGGAGACCTTGAAAATCTGTTTTTCTCCAGCTTTCCAGGTGCAGTTAACTGTACCTACACGATATATTTGCAAATTCCACTCTGTGCTGGAGTCTAGGCTGGCCTGGAACCAAAGATAGTGGATCAAAGCACTGATGCCAGTAAGGTCAGAACCCAGGTGACAGCCAGACCCCTTCTCCCTTCAGTTCACAAGGAAAGCTGCGGTCCGTGGGGATCAGTTAGGAATTCTGTAGCCCTCATAAATAGGTATCCTCACCGTGACTCTAGCGAGGTGTGGGAAAGAAGAAGAGGACTATGGAAGCTTCCTGACCTGGCTGTTTGGTTGGCTGGCAGGTTGGTTGGTGGGTTTGGGTTGAACACAAACATTTCTCCATATTTAGAGAACTCAGATGAAGACATTGACTGAGTGGTTCCTAATTTCCAACAGACTTCAAATGTGTGGGCGTTCAAAACCAGTTTCTTATTCTACTACCTTTTCCTATTCTCATTCTTAATGATGAATTCTCATTCTTAAATGATGGCACCAAAACATCTTAGCACCCAAGGACCATTTTTTGTTATTGAAGCTCATGGTCTATCCATCAGTGGTCTATCATTATTCTCAGCACCCATCCAAAAGATGCCCTCCCGCATGCTGAGGGATTTGTGCACCTTCACATGTGCCATCAGTACTTCCATGAGCTGAGACTTCGCCAGGACACTGGGCACTCTAAGCAGTTGGTTGGCATTTATGCTAAGACCCCCCACTAGATAAAACATTTGACAAGTTCCCAGGGCAAACTTCTCCTGAATAGAAATCTAAGGAATGGAGCGTCGATAATTTAAAAGTATTATAATGTTCACAGAACATTAGTCCTCCAAGATGTTTCCAAATTCATATACATTTGGGAAATTCAGCTCACCGCAACTACCTCTGGGAGATTCATAATGCGTATATTAAATGCTCGGAGAAATCCAACAATGAAAAGAAATCTGTGGTTAACCTAGCATTTTCCAAACTCATTTTCCCACTAAACTCTTATTTGACATATCATCTATCAATTTCCCAAAAGATATTTTGGAAAGAATTTTAAGGGGGATAAGAGGGAGAGGGAGGAAGTAAAGAGGCACGCAAGGACCACAGGAGAAGAGGGTTCCTTGATGACAGGAATTACACATTAACAGTTTCCAGGAATTAGAAGAAGGTATTCTGGTAGAAGGTGAGTTTCCTGGAAACACTTGCAGGGAGGAGTTGCAACCTTCTTTGGGCGACACAGCCGCGTATGAGGACAAATAGCCTTGCCAGTGGAACTGGCTGGATTTTGACTTCTACTTGGCCATCCACTTGTGCATGGACCCGAATCAATCCATGACATATCCCCTTTTCCTTCCCATCACCAAACACATGGAAAGTTCCACACCACTGAAGCCCAAGCTCTGCACAGACTGCAATGGTTTTGTCAGAATATCTTAAAACTTGAGTTTATACTGGGGCTGGGAGGTACATCATTTTCTGGGCCTGTTCTCAAGTAGATGAGGTTGGGTTAATAGCTCCTGTACCTCCTCCTCCCACAGTATGCCGTACTTTTCTTACGGCATTTGTTATTCAACACAACACACCTCTATCTCTTTCAGGACAGCTGTTGCATCTGAGCACCCTGCGAGAATGGAGACACCATCCATCCCCGCCCTCCGCAGCACAGAATTTCCGCTCAGGACCTAGAGGTTGAGCTTTACCCTGACCATCACACACCATCAGGAGTATCTTTCTTAATGAACCCAATAATGTGCTTGTGAGTAATTGCAAATCCCCATTTGCCAGTTGCTTGTGTCTCTGGGATGGGTACGCAGTAGTTCAGAGGGTTGGGTTTACACATCACAGGAAGCAGAAAGGTTAGCAAGGGGAGCAATAAGGCATGTGGCATATGGAATTCACCCAGAACCACAGATGCCTGCTAGTTACAGTCTTGGATCTCCCCCCCACCCACCCACCCACTACCTGCAGGATGAATTTGCCCTTGTGATATTGTTATTATTTGTTCTGGGAGATTTTCCTTTTACTAGAACATCTGGCACTATAGTTTCATGCCCTGGGTTTTCCTGGAAACACTTGCAGGGAGGAGTTGCAACCTTCACTGCTGGAACTGCCTGGGCCTGAAATGCTGTGAGCTGTAATCTCAGCCCACATCACGTTCTCTCCCTTGTTTCCTTTGCAAAACAGCATCGCAATCAGCCCCACTGTTTTTCAATGAGGTGCTGGCACAGAGCCCAGCGGCAACTGTGCAGGCCTTGTCCTGCCAGGCAGTAGAGATAGTGCAGGCCTGATACAAAGCCCTCCCATCTCTTGTCCGGGTGGCCCCACCCTGCAGCGCTGCCCAGCTTCCCAGATGAGGTCAGGGTGCACCCAGCGGGGCCGCTGGCTGGGTATGCACCGCTCCCACCCTGGTCCTGCTCACATTGTTACCCATTTGGCTCACATTACAGGGTTTAAAGGCCCCCTAACTCTTGCAGGGGCACCACAGGGTCCCCTGAATTTTGAAAAGCACTGGTCAAGTGAAGACTGTTACCTGGGAGGCTCTACTAGAAACCTCTCCTACTTCTCCCTCTTCTCATGGAGTCTTTGTCTCACCTCTCTGTCCTTGGCCTTGACTGTTTCGTTGCCCTAATATCTGCAGAACTTATCTTGCCCATTGTTCTTGGAGCGTGGCTCTTTGTTCAGACTGCAGCTTATATATCACCTCCTTCAGGAAGGAAGGCTTCCCTGTCCCCCCAGGTGAAAGTGAACACCCAGTGGATACCCTACCTCAGCCTATCTGCATTCTCTGTGTGACACTAATCACTGTCTGAGAGTTCAGTAGATTTACTTATTGAATGTCTACCTGACTTGACTTGCTGGAAGGGAACTGAAGGTGTTGCCCACCTTAGCATCCAGAACAAGTACCTGGCACACGCAGTTTACATACTGGCCCCAATACTTACCAGTCGTGTGACCTTGGGAAAGTTACTTAACCTCCCTGTGCCTTGGCTGTTTATCTTAAAAGTGGGAATAATTGGAGTGCCAAACATCTGGGATTGTTAAAAGGGTTAGACAACATAAGCCTTGTACCATACTTAGCAAAGCTCCTGGCACAGCGTGGGTGCTCCACAGACGTTAGCTGTTAGCATCATCAACACGTTAGTTAGCCATAGCACATGCTCACCTCCCATGAGACCCTAGTTCCCCGGCCTTAGCTGGGTCCTGAAAGAGTGGAGAGGCGTTCAGGCCAACGTCCAGGCCCGGGGTGGCCCTGTAGGGAACTGTGCCAGGGGAAGGAAGCATCACAGAGAAGCTCAAGCAATCGGGTCAGAAGAGAAACACCTTCTCTCTCTCAAGAACTCCTTTCAGAAGTTCTTGCCCTTTGCCTCCTGTTCCTGCCAACACCGTAGGAGGACCTGGGCCTATGGCTGTCACAGAGCAGTAGGGGTCAGAGTGAGGCTCTTTAGACAGGGCAGCTTGGCACCCCAAACCAGCTATGCCAGCCCCCTGCCTGAGCCAAATGACAGTTCCCTCCTGTGCACTAAAAACAGAGCAGATAAAAATGCCCAAAGTCACATGGTTTAATTCAGATATGACAAGGAGGAAAAGGTCAGTCTCTTTTGCTGTGACTGGCTCCCACCTATGACATGCTGAATACCTGAGCACCCCAGAAACAAAGCCACTGTGCCCTGGGACCTGGCATTTCCCAGGAGGTGCTTGATCTGACTCCCCAGAGTGCATGGGGACACTGATTGTCACAGTGAAGGAACCATGTGCCCCTCCAAGCTAGAAAGTGTCTCCGTGGTACTTTTCCCTGTCCCACAGACCCCTGTACACACCTCACCTCCCCAAGCCAGCCACCTGCTTTGAACCTCTATCAAGAACCATCAGGGCACTCACCAGGACTCTGATTCACAAGCACCACCTGGTATTGGAATGGAGGGGTGCAGGGGCCGCTCCTGCCCCAGCACTGCAGCAAATGCTTCTGATAGTATCATTTCTCCAGGTCAATCTGATTGTGAATCTCACTTTGTTTACATTGGGATGCTAGTGCTCTCCCACCCCAGAAAAGATAAGCCCCTTCCAGGAAAGCATCTATCAGCCCACCAACAGAGGAAAGAGAAGGCTATGAACCTCAACACGTTCTCACAGCCACCCCTGTGGCACTGCCAGGTCTTCAGAGCTGTTATAAAACTCTCCTCCACCTTCCAGACATTCCAAGGAAAGACACAGCGGTTCGTCGCATCTGATTTGGTTCCCTCATAAGCTTGAAAGCAGAATTCGGGTGCAAGTATGTATACTGGGAGGTGACAGACACCGGCTACCAGAGCTGAAGCTAAGGCAGGGCAGGGGTGTGCTGGGAGAGACTTGGGACTGCAGGTGACTGGAGTTCTTTCCCACTGGAATCACCGGAACGATGGCTGCGAGGCAAGGAAGCTGGCAGATTTGCTACCAACTCTGTCCTCCACTGGCTGGAAACTGCTTCTGGGATGTTGACACCCCAGGACATCAAGTACGTCCCCAAAAGTGTGGTCAGAGAGCCCAAGTAGTTGGTGATGGCACTCATGGCAGGCCCCAAGGATGTGAGCCAGATCACAGCCCCTGCTCTATCAGCATCAGATCGGTGATGCGCTCTCAAGAGCATACCCCTGCGAGAGGCCGGTAGACCGTCTATTGCAGATTCATGGTAAGTTCCCTTCAACAATCCTTAAAATTGACGTGGTTACATATATCTGCCTCTACACACTGGTGAGATGGTGATGGGGAATACATGGGAATTACAATTAATGGCAAGTATATGTAAATTTTAAAATATTTTAATAAAAAAAAAAGAAAAAAAATCTGCCTCTACAACTTCTTTGAAAGACTCATGGACGTGAAGCAAAGCCTTCCCCACCCATGGCCAAGCTCCTCCCTCCCAGGCCTCATATCAGGGCCCCCAGAGCTCTGGGGAGACACTTTGCTTTGGATACTGGGAGGAGGTTTCATCTCACCAGCTTTAAATGGATACCAAGCAGGAAAAGAGATAGAGTAGCCTGCCCTGCAAAGCTTTGAAGTTCAGATTAAAAGCACAGCAGGGAGGCACACACCCTTCCCCCAAGTGTGGGGAAAAGTGAGCTCAGGAACTGATGGAATAAATGGGATCCTAATGACAAAAAAAAAATAATCTCTCCTCCCAAGTGCCTTCTCCACCCACCCATCTCGACATGTCTACACCCACCAACCCTCGGCAGGAACAGGCTTACTTTGCACAACAGAACCGTATCAGGGGAAATTTTCCTGGAATTCAGCCATGGAAAAATTCACCCAACTACCATTTGATACCTTCATCCACAAAGCCCCCACCCCTCTCAGGGGCTCTGTAACTCCTATATGGTCTTGGGATAATATCCTGCTTCAGCTAAATACCACACTGATCTTTGCCAACAAAGAAGAATTTTCCACAGGCATCGCTGCCTCTGTTATATAATCAAAAGTGGCAGTTGATTCAGCATGGAAGGTTCCAAGGAAGAAGGGAAAGTCTCCTTCCTCCTGGGCTGTGGCCCAAGTTGAAGGTCAACTCTATCAAAGAAATACAAAAAGGTCAAGGATTTTTCTGCAGCTTCATTCCTAGAATAAAAATGCTTACTATCAGCTCACTAATGTGATGGCAAAGGAATCCGAGAATGAACAAATAAGTCCTGTATTCAGTTTAACACTCTTCTAATTCTGCCACTTCAGAATAGTCATTTGACGTAGCTAAACCTGTAAAATGATGGGTCAGTCAGGGATAGAAAAGAGTCATCTCCTGGAACAGCGCCCCTGCATCTGGAAGAGACCCAGCAACTGAAACCGTCGCCGCGCCCCTGGTGCGCGCGCGCGCACACACACACACACACACACACACACACACACAATATGCAGTCAAATGAATGGATGTGGCGAACATTCTCTGCCCTGACTCTGACACCCCTGGAAAATACTGCTAGTCAGTGGTGATTGTTTTTCCTACTGAAAGTGGGTGCAGGGTTATAGTTCTCAGCACACTCAGACAAACACTAAGATTTTCACACATTCAACTTTTGAAGGAGGGAAATACTTAAGAGGTAGACTTTGTAACTCAGAGGAGATAAGTAAACATGACTATTTTAACTTGGTCTGCATAAGAAGCTAATCTTTTATCACCTTGACTAGCACGGGAATGCATTTGCTCAGGGAAGACCCTGTAAGATCAGGCCACTTGGAGTCCATGTAGGTAAACACAGGTTTCTAGACCCCTGTAGAAGTCATCAAGTTTCGGGCCCTCCCTGGTGGTGCAACAGGTTAAGCAACAGACTATGAAGCAAACCGCAGCCACTGCAGCACGAGTTCGATCCCTGGCCCTGGCCTGGGAGGGGACCCACATGGCACAGCAGACCTCTCCTGCCTCGCCCGCTGCTCCCCTCAGCAGTGTGTTTCAGTTAATCTGCCTGTTCTGACCCCACTCTGACTCTGGTGGAGCCTCTCACCACCCACAACTCTGACCTGTACCCCAGTGCTTGTATGTATAAATAAATAAAAAAAATCTTAAAAAAAAAAAAAGAAGTCATCAAGTTTCTCATCCCAACCACATAGAAGAAAACCAGCTCTGAGGATATCCCTCCCGCCTGGCAATTATGTAGCTCTGGTCAGTGCACACTCTACAAACGCCCAGGGTCTGGGATCTGGAACATCAGCAGGACTCATGCCCTCCTACCAACTCCACATGGCTGAAATATTGTACCAGTCAGAGAAACAGAAATAATAGATGATATAGATTTGGTTTATTATAAGGTCCTAACTCACATGACTGTGGAGAGACCCCATAATCTGCCATTTGCAAGCTGGAGACCCAGGAAAGTCAGTGGCAGAGTTTGAAGACCTGAGAGCTGGAGAGCTAATATGTCCCTTCCATTTGGACCCTGAAAGCCTGAGAAACAGCAGCACCAGGGCAGAAGAAGGCTGGTGTCCAGCTCCTCCAGTCCCAGTTCTATGAGTTGAGCTCACTGAGTGAAAGAGAAAAAGAGAGCAAATTATCCCTGCCTCCATCGTTTTGCTCAGTGCAGCCCTCAATGTACTGGACGATACTGACTTGTAAAGCGAGCTTAATTCCTTTTACTCAGGACACTTGGTCAAATGCTAACCTCTTCTGGAAACACCCTCGCAGACCCTGCAGACTCACAAAAACAACGCTTAAGCAGATATCTGGGCAGCTTATGATCTCGTTAAGTTGATACATAAAATTAACACTCACAAATTAATGACAGCAGTCAAGGAAAAAGAAACCACAGAAAGACAACAGAGGGTGGATGGGAGAGTGGGCTTGGGGTACAGAAACCATCCAAGTTTTTAGTCTCTGCTGCCTGCGCGGCTTACAAACACTAGGGAGCAATAATCTATGATCCCTTTGGGGAAGCCTGAAGGACTTTAGGCACAAAGATTAAAGTTCACCAAGGTGCTTTTGGAACATCATCCAAAAAAGCCTGAAGCTGTGAACTTGCTGATCTTCACATCTCAACACAGAGCTGCTGACCTTTCTCGGGGGTAACCAAACACATTCAATCTGCTGCATGAAGCCATGGCCATGACCTTCTCCACCACCTGTGTCATCGGCACTGCATCCCTGCCTGGAGAGACACTGGAAGCTTCCGTGGCCTGTTCTATGTGAAATTAATGGTCTACTTTTCTGTAAAATGAGAACATATGAAGTAGGTCATGTTCTCACTCCATATGTAATGCATTGAGGGACAAATGATTCTTCTGGCTAAAAAGTCAGTTTTCAGTGCGTTCATTTACCATTCCTTATCTCTCAAGGTGGGAAGCTGGAGAAATAAATGTAGAAAACTCTGGGCATGAGAAGAAATGGGTGAGGATGGAATTCCTAGCAAGTGGTTTTAGTTGTTGGGAAGAAGTTCTTTATTTGCCCCAATAATTGTCAGGAGACCTTCACTGTTACTCCTGCTGGCTTCAATTAAAATCCCCAGGAAAATAAATCAGCAAATTAGTGGCTTTAACTAGAGCCTAGGAATCTAAGAATAAGAGAAATTGCAGTAGAAGGAAGGGCAGGGGCCTTCAGCTAATATCTGCCCCAGAGCTAAGGCCACATCCTCAAGAACTGACCCACTGGGGAAACACAGATCCAGTGCCAGTCCTGGTACCCTGTTAGTTTCACATAGTACCAGGTTTCTTTTCAATTCTCCTTTTAGCGCTTCACCAAAAAAGCCATTCATTCCTATGAGAAATACTTCAGGACACAGAAGGCCAAAGATATGAAATCGCAAATGAACAAAACCAGTAGTACTGAAATACAGTGCCCCCTCCTTCCCTACTTCCTACATTTGCCACAGACTGGAGGGTGAGTACCAGGGTTTCTTGACAAACATAAATTTTTCTGGAATGAAACATCTGAGACAAAATGCTAATTTGCCCAATGTGTTTAAGCAAAGATACTCCTAACAAAAGAAAACTCTTTGCCAACACAATTTTTTAATATCAATTTTAATTTACATATATTTGACATCAATTGTAATCTCCACATATTCCCCATCACCATATCACCAGTGCACCATCACCTCAGTCCCCCCATCTGCCCTCCACCCTTCCCCTCTTCCCAGAACAGTTTTGACCAGAGAATTGTTGCTGTCTGTAGCAGCAGAGCTGACTGCCCACCAAAGACTTTTCTCCCTTCCATACTGTTGTGTTGTTCTTGGGAAGTGGCTGGTTAGCCAGCGAGGAGTGACAAAGAACTTGTCATCAGTCAGAGGGTTTTCAATTAACAGCCATCCAGATCAAGAACCTGTTCCTCTTACAAAGTGGTGCCCATCAAGGAATGTGAGTGGACGGGTGTAGTTGAAAAGCAGCCTTGCTTTTCCTACTTAAGTGTTCTTTCCCCCTTGGAGGGTTCAATATGGAGGAAAAGAAAGCGCATGACTGAAGACAGCAGAGCCCCCATCTGCCGGCCGCTGAATGCCTGTGGGAAGTAGAGCAGCCCCACTGTCAGCCAACCCGAAGAACATCCTAAGAAATAACATGTTTGGATTAACTCATGGGAGTTTGCTTGTCATGGCAGCTAGGTTGTTCTAACGCAGCCATCATTAGAAGGGGAGAACCATCATCCTTCCCCTGGCAAACAGCACGTGGCCCCCATGTCACACCCTGCAAATTACCAGTCCCGTATCCGAGACTCTTTCCAGAATCACCTTGATCAGTATGGCTTTTGCTTCCAGGAACATCTTCTATCTATAACCTGCCACCTAAAAGGAAATGGGTCAGCACAAGAAGGGATAGGGGTGTCATTCGTCTGGGTTTGCAAAGCTTCTGTTTGTAAGGCTGCCACCTGGAGGGAGACATCTTTGCCTTTCTCCTGAACGTCCACCCTGTAATCTTTAGACAGTAGTCACATACCCCTGACCTTATCAGCTGCACATACTCAGCTCCAAGAGTCCGCAAATGATCAGGTCTGAGGCTTTCTATGTATGCTGTATGCGCTATCACCATTACAACTTCACACATGGTAGAAAAATGTATTTCCCAAAGAGGCTTACTTTAGACACTTAAGCATCCATCCTCCTTGCCCTCCCCTCACCCCACTTCAGTAAATCCCCCATGCAGGTTCCTAGCTCCAGCTCACAATTTTGTGCTTACATGCTGAGTTCTTAGGAAGCAGAAGGCCCAGGAGAGGAGTTAGGCTGTGAAAATTCTTTAAAGCAAACCCCTTCCTTCCTAAGCAGTCATGTCTAGAAGCTCTGCTGAGCAGCCAAGGGACAGTTACCCTAAAAGCGGTGATTTATGGGAGTCCAGTCCCATGTGCTGAGGGAACTGACCTCTCTTCCCAACTCCACATTTCGTGGCTCAACACTGGTAGCTTGAAGTCAGCCCTGGCGAAGGTATTTACACCATGGAAATTGGCACAAATTACACAATCAGGGCTTGATGTCCCAGAAAACTGATAGTTAACTTTTGCAGAACTTCTCAGCAAACAAGAATCAGTGGAATGAGTTCTGTGCGGCCGCCTCCTCCCTTCTCAAAAAGGACAGCACATAGCACCCGTCAGCAGGGCAGTGACAACGCCCCACCGCCTATGCTCAGTGACATTTGTCAGGCCTTTGGGGTGAATGTGATGAGAAAGGAGACCAAGGAGCAGTGACCTCCCATGGCAAACAACGCAGAGCACTGCTCAACCACCGCAGACAAACTGACTTCAAGAGGCGGGTTCGTCATTGTGGGTGCCACAAAATGGAGCCCAGCTCAGTAAGCAGATCCTGCTTATTTGTGCTGCCACTCATGTGGGCACTTCAAAGGTCTGAGAGAGGAGGAGGAAAAGAGGACTAAGCTCTTGGCAGGGGGTAAAGCCCGATGCTTGGCTTTTACGTGCGTTAGCACAGTTGGTCTCCACGTCACCCTACGTACGAGGTGGCAGTGTACCACTTCTTCAAAGCGAGAAAACGAGACTTCAGGAGGTCAGAGCAGTAACTTGCCCAAGGTCACACCTGATAAGGAATCTGGATAAAAATTTGGGTGGGTCGGTGTCCAACATACCCACACTATTTATATCACATAACATTGCCAACAAGGCTCATTTTATTTATCTGTGAACTAAGGTAGAAGCAGCAGTCACCACTGCCTCATAGAGAACTAGTAAAAATCTGTATTTAAAGGGGAAAAAAAGTTTGATTGAGATGTAATTCCTGTTCTTTAAAATTCATTTTTTCAAAGTGTACAATTGGGTAGGCTTTCGTATATACAGAGTTATACAACCATCTCCAATACCCATTTGCAGAACATTTTTATCATCCCCCAGAATGTTACAGGGCAGGGAGAGGAGCACCCAGAACCCCTGCCCCACGTTGGGTGCCAAATCTGTTACAGGGCAGGGAGAGGAGCACTCAGAACCCCCAAGCCTGCCCTCTCTGAATGGGTCCTGCCATCCGCCGCATTAAGACAAACATACAAAACCTTTAATGGAAAGGAACTTTAATACAACTA
>JAGFMF010011823.1:10448220-10487760 GCA_019455555.1 Galemys pyrenaicus
GCCAAAACAAAAGGGAGTCCGAAAGGGGGTCAACTTTGGAACCTCTGATTTTTCAGGGCAGTTCCCCTATGACGGGCTTTTGCCTCACGGCATAGTTAGGTGACCCCCGTCAGTAAAGGTCATGAAAATCACTCCTGAGAGTATGTACAGAAAGGAGTTAGCATAGCAGGACTGGGATTGTCCTCTCTAGAAAGTCCCTGGCTGGTGTCTGGGATTTGGATTTCAGGAGGAAAAGGTCTCCGCCATCCCCGACAAGAAGGACACACTGTGCCTAAGAGGCTTGTGGAAAAGAGACATCTCATGCAGACACCAGCCTTCCTCCTGGGAGTCTGGAACTGCGATACCTGCTAGGCAGAGGGTCTAGATGCGCCTTTCACAGGGGTGCTAAGAGACAGGCTTTCACACGTCACAGTCCACTGCTGGGGGACCCAGGTGTCCTGTGCCACTCACTGCAGACCAGTCTTGGAGACAACTCTTAGAAATTTGTACCCATTCTTCGGGACTTACCTCATGCTCCCTTTGCTTAGTTTGCTTTCTCTCCTTTCACACTCCCCAATCGCAGTCTATGTACATGATTCTTTAAAATATGACTGCTGGGCCTCCCTGGTGGGGGAAGGGGTTGAGCGCGCACTGTGGGGCTTCCGCAGTCAGTGTAGGAAGAGTTGGATCCCCAGTCAGGGAGGGGACCCGCGTGGCGCAGCAGACCTCTCCTGCCTCACCTGCTGCTCCCCTCAGCAGTGTATTTCAGCGGATCTGCCTGTTCTGCTCCCCACTCTGTCTCTGGGGAATCCTCTCACTCCCCACACCTCTGACCTGTACCCCAGCTCTTGTACGCATAAATAAATGTTTAAAAGCTAAAATAAAATATGACTGCTGAGTCCGGCAAGCCTTCCTAGCAAACCATCAAACCCTGCGGTGAGACTTGGGAGCACTACACCCACGAGGCTGCCAGCAGACCATGACAAATGATTTGTTTTCAGTCATATTCTGCCTCCCCAACCCTCCTCACTCACATTTTTCTCCAGTGGAGCTTTGACATGACTGAGGTCCAGTCACCACATAACACAACCTGTGAGAGACTCCAAGTCAAAGGGTTAAGCTGCATCTGGATTCCTGACCCACAGAAACAGGGAAACGCTATTGTTCTAAGCTGCTAAGTTTTAGATTAATTTGTTACACAGCATTTAACCTGAGAGCATTGCTGCCTATATTTCAGGGTGTATCTCTTCAAGTGCTCTTCCTTACCTACATATACATGGAATACATGTTCTAACTTAAACTGAATCCACGCCCTCCCTCCATTTTTGAGACCATATTGTTAAAAAAAAAAAAAAAGTGGGTATAGTGCAAAGGTACAATATTTCCTCTCATTATTACAACAGCTTTTTGCATTCCAGAATGATAGCCACTGTTTCCTTTTAGAGCTAAGTCATCCCTTTGTTCTGGGGAGCAGGAGGAATAGGTTAGTAATAGACTTTTGACCATGCAGTCAGAAGCTTCCATTCTGAAATGCAGAGGTTTCAGACACTAAGCTCACTCACTCATCACAATAAATAAATGATAGTATCCTCAATGTGAATGGAAATCATTTCTATGAATTATGTTTCCCTTTAGAAAGCTGTTTTCCCCTCTCTGGGGTCTCAGAGGGACGGGTAGCAAGGACTTCTGGGAAGGGAGCTAAGGACAGGACATCCTTGAGAGTGCTTGCAAAATGGAGACCAGGTGGAGGAAAATGGAAGAAGCAACCAAAGCTGGACACAGGGGTGAGACTGACCCAAATGTAAGCTTTCTGGGAGCAAACATACCTAGTTCTCAATATTAAGTTTTCCTTTCTGACTCTACCACCCCCATATATTATACCAAACACTTAAGGAAGTGATATTAAGCACTGCAGTGCAGTCTTACCTGTATTTGGAGAATTTAGGGAACCAATAACTGTCTATATTTCTGCAAAGATTTGTGAGCAGAGATATCAGCCTGGATATCTTGACTTCAAAAAGGCAAGAGGTGACCTGCAAAAGAGTAAAAAATCAGATTAAGTTGATGAGAGACAGAAAGAGGAAGTTTCTAGAAGAAAGAACTCTTGCAATCAAGCCAGACTGGGGCTAGAGCCAAAGAATAGTATATTAAAGGCAAGTAGTCTCTTCAGGCCAGAGGAAGCTGGAAAATAGAAGTTACGCATATTCATTTTTTACAACAAACTGTAAGCAAACTGAACATACTATGTATAACCTCTTTAATTCACTTAGTAGTATTTAGTATCTTAATTTTTTTTCTCCAATGCAATTTATACTGGTAGCCTAAGTATTCCATCATGTGGAAAAGCCATAATTCACTTTGCCAAGTTCCTATTATTGGATATGTAGGTCATTTCCAAATTTTCATCACTCATATAAGTAATGCTATAACAAACATCCTCGTACTAAATCTTTGCCCAAAACTATAATGCTATCTTTAAAACACTTTGCTAGAAATGGAATCGTTTGATCAAAGGATCTGCAATTTTATGAGTTTTTAATGCATTTTTCCAAATTCCTTTCCAGAAAACTATACCAATTCAAATTCCTGGCAACAACAACTGTGAGTGTACTTTGCCCCACCACTTAGCCAAAACTGGAGCTTATCTTTCTATTATTTTTACAACATGATACACAGGCATGTTCTTATACCTGCTTGAACGCACTTCAACAGAAAGATGGCTGAAAAATCACCTTTCTGTCTGCTTCTTATGGGCCACCCAAGAATAAACAATTCATGCCATTGTAAGTCCTCAGAACTACTCAGATGAACAAGAAACTGCTCACCTCAGTAACCATTTCCAAGTACAAGTATAGATTATTCTGACTATAGAAGTGCTTTTTTTTTGCATTTAAGATTTACAACTTTTTCATATTTTGCCAAAAAAAAAAAATGGTTGAAACATGTAAGTCTTAGAGAACTGGAAAAAAGGAACAAAATAAATTTCTAAGTAGGGGAAATGACTACTGCTGGCAAGAGAGAAATGTTGCTTTTTAAACCAGGTTTTTGTAACAAAAGACCAGAATGGAAAATGTTCTGTTTGTGTCTCTTGTTCCATCTGAAACTGTACTCTGCTCTTTCACCTTATTCAGTCACTAAAAACCTGCCCAATAAGCAGCTGACGGGAGAAAAAGAAGGGATAAAAAGTGGTGTCAGAAGAATTTATTATTTCCTCATTTACCAATGATCCCCATTCTTTGTATAGAAAATGTAGACTATGGTCAAATATAAAAGATTATTAACTTGAGAACCTTTAAGTGATAAGTCAATCTGCAAAAATGTATTGAATGAATATTAAGTGTCCTGGGGAATAATGAAGAGGAAAAGAAATGAGGAATGACAAAGAATAAGGGAAGTAACAGCTTCCATCGTCAAGAAGCTTCCCACCTAACGCAGAGTATACATACACACACACACACACCCTACAATCACACACATGTACAAACATGGGTATATGTGCATGTGCACATGTATATTTGTGCATACAAATATACATACAAAACAATACAACACACAAACATGCAAAATACATGTGTGCACACCCACATGTGTGCATACATACACATTTACAAGCATATGCAATGTATGCAATATGCACTAGTGTGCATGCATACTGCACAAGTGCACATGTGTACAAACATACAAAATTACACACCCATATACATATACACACATCTACACAATACACAGTAGGTGCACACACCCATACACATACATATACATGTGCATGCATATTCACATACATACACACATGTGTATACACATAAGCACAAAATACATGTGTGTGCATGCACGCTTTGCCACATGCATGCTTGCACATGCATATGTATAGAACAGCACCTGCCACCGTGGAGAATAGAAGTATGAGAAACTGTGAGCAAGCAGGGCAGGGATGATAGTGTGACTGAAAACACATATTGAGAGAGGAGATAGGGTTAACCTCCTTGGAGACAAGAGGAGGATTGCAGCAGGAGACTGGATGACGAGAAGGAGCTCTAACCAGTGGAGAAACCAGCTGGAGCCAAGGAAGCATGCGTGTCACTGGCCCATGAAGCACAGATCTTGCTGGCATAGAGAAAAGTATCACAGGCAAGTTTGAAAAGAAGGTTGAAGGCTAAACACTGTGTTTCCAAATCTATGACATTCTGGAAAAGGCTAACTATGGCGATAGTAAAAAGGTGTTGCAAATAGAGAGGGATAAATGAGTGAAGCACAGAGGATGTTTAGGGATATAGGGCACTATAGTGATGGATACATGTCTTTACACATTTGTTTTCATGCACCTAGAGCATGCACACACTACCTGTCATGTTGGAGCCCAGCCCCCACTGCAGATAATGGAAAGTCGGTGACCTCTTTTGGAGGGAGGAGGGAACTATTTGAAGGAGGAAACAGCAGATCCTCCTGTATTTTAGGAAGCTTTCTCTGCTGTGGATGGAATATAGGATATTCCAGATAGAACATTTAAGGAACTATTCCTTTATTCAAACTGGAGACAAGGAGAGGTCAAATCAGAGTTGCAAACGGGGAGATTGAAAGCCCCTTTGCACACTTCCCAGCCCACTCTCTTCTGTCACAGCTTCCATTTCAACTATTTATATGACTTTTCTGACACCTCCAGGTATCTGAGCCAAAGTTCTGAACTAAGGGAGCAGCTGTGACAGTAAAAAATAGACTGGATAAGAAAACGGGTGCTCTTAGCAGCTGATCAATGGGAGGCAAGGGGAGGTAGGGAGGAAGGAAAATAAAGATAATGCCAAGATTTCCAGCCTGACTTACAGAATGGGGTACAGGATGCCTTTAATTCCTGCAGGAGGAGCAGGCTCTACTAATGGATTGGTACCATAATGATCTCATTTTTTGACACATTGAGTTAAAGATACCAGTGGTACATCCAAAAGAAAATGTTGAAAATAAAAGGATACAGAAGAGTATACTGGGTTGTCTAATGTCTTCCTAAAATTCATGTTCTGGAATTTCAGAATGAGACTTCATTTGGAAATGGGGTCTCAGCAGATGTATTATTAGTCAAGGTGAGTTCATGCTGGATTAAGGAGGACCTGAATCCAATAACTGCCTTCCTGATAGAAAGAGGGAAATTTGAACACACATATTCAGAGGAGAAGGCAATGTGAAGACAAAAGCAGAGACTGGAATAAAGCACCTATGAGCCAAGAAACACCAAGCATTGCCATCAACTACCAGAAGCCAGAGTAAGCAAGGAAGGATTTCTCCCCTAGAAACCTCAGAGAGCATGGGCCTACCAACACCTTGATTTCAAACTTCCGGTCCTCAGATTGTTAGAGAATACATGTCTGTTGATTGAAGTCACTGGTCAAGTCCACATAGTTAACTACTGCAACCCTAGGAAACTAATGCAGGCAGGGCCCTAGTTAGGGCTCAGTGTAAGAACTGCATCTGTGGAGGCATGCTGTCATCCTTTAAGAAGACTCAGAGAGGGCAAGAAAGAGCCAAACCAGAACAAGAGCAAAAAGCCATGGGTGAGAAGCCAGCCAACAAGCCAGAGCATAACACGGGCCAACGCAGCAGAAAATGGAAAGGTTCTTTGATGAATTTGTAAATGGAAAGGTAGCACCCCATACTGGTCGCCCGCTATCTGCTC
This sequence comes from Galemys pyrenaicus, assembly GCA_019455555.1. Lineage (NCBI taxonomy): Eukaryota > Metazoa > Chordata > Mammalia > Eulipotyphla > Talpidae > Galemys > Galemys pyrenaicus. Next base: position 10,453,862 of record JAGFMF010011823.1, read on the forward strand.
ATTCTGATCCCCCAAGCAAGATTCTGGAGTTTAGAACCATCCTTACCCTCTTGCTAGTCAAAAGGAATCTATGCCAAGTCTTTCTCCTTCAGGGACCTTGAGGTAGATGGGAGCTGATCTGATAAACCAGTCTGAGCTGGAGTGTTAGCAACTCATTAATCAGGGCTCTCTATACCCACCTGTTGAAATCACCTTACTTATCAGGTGAAGGTGGAGAACCTTGTGGGAAATTCATACATTTTGAAGAACCAGAGAAGCGTGTTTAAACCACAGGTAGCTGACACCCTAGTCAATCACACAAAAGGCCACAAAAATCAGAATTTTCAAGTGAAGCCAGAGGCAGACATGCTCAAATCTGGCCGAGTCAGAACGACCTGGGAACTTGTGAAATGTCTGATTCCCGCTCCACTCAAGGCAGGTGGAGCGGGTAGCACACCAAGTGGCTTGGGAAACTGTGTTTTTACAATTTCCTGAAAATTCTAACCTTAGGTCTAAAGAGAAGGGTTACAATCCGCAGTCACAGGACATCCCAGGGATTCCTCAAGGCAGAACAGACCTGAGAAAGGAAGCTAGAAAAAAGATGAAAGAATGGGCACAGGAAACAGATCCCATACCATGTTTCAAGTGTGAGCCTGAAACGGTAAACACATTCTATTTTGGGTCAGTGTAGCGTCACAAAATGATGGGGTGGGGGGACTTCCTGCCTATTTTGTAGAAGACAAAACTGGGAACTTAGTGGATTTCAGCAACGTGCTCAAAAGCTCTGTCAAAGATCTGGGGATTTGTTTTCCCCTGCCCAAATAACACTTTTAAGGCTATAGGGGTTCTTTTCTTATCCTGCAGAAAAGACAAATAGGGTGGGAGGTGCATCCCTTTTCTTCCAAGAGACGCTGTCCCACAATCCCATAAGTCTGGGGGGCACCAGCAACTCCAGTGGCGACAGCGCCATGTGAGTCTGTGGGTTCCGCAACTCATCAACCTTCCAACAGCCAGTTTTCCTACTTAGAGGTCCCTAATCTTTATACTTGACATCAGGCGAGGAATGCATGCCCTTCCCCACACACGTGGCCTAAGTGCTAAGAAGAGCACCCGTCAGCCTCACCTCCCAGTCCTCTTCACATGTAGCCCAGATAGGGAAGGCCATGATGGGGAGCAGATTTACCCTGCAGCTTCTGCATAAGCCTGACAGTGGTGTCTGGCCCAAATCTTCATGAGTTAGTGCTTAGCGTCTTATTTCAGACAAGAGACTCCCCAGCATTCAAGACCACAGCATGAGCCCCACTCTAGAATGAATGAATGTGCTTTGGCATAAGACAAAACAGGGTTCAAATCCTGGCTCCTCTACTTACTGCGTAAGTCATTAAACTTTCTAACCATAAATTGTTATTCTGCCTGTCTTGATTCTAGAAAACTCTGAGCCAAATTGCTGGCCACCTTGAACAACTCTACCAGTATGCTGTACATCTGGGTGGCCTATTATCCTTCCATGCTTTCCCTTCACTTCACTTCTCAGCACTGAGTTTGTACTGTTTTCATTTTGAATCACAAGCACTTTGGCTAACTACCTCAAATCCTTCAAAGAACAGCAGAGAGGAAAATAAACCTAAATTATCTTACATTATGTTTCATCATCGAAGAAAGAATGATGATAGTAATCCAACTGCAGAGGGTCTTGGGGAGGACAGATTAAATCGGCCTGCATGACGACCCAGCAGAGGGCAGGGCACAGGCTGGAGGGGCTCGCCAGCTGTGGGTCCTTTCCCACTCCCCTTAGCTCCTTCCATGCCAAGCCTAAGGGCCTCAGGAACTGAGATCCATTTCTCACTGATTGTTTTTGTCTAGAATAGACCACTAGGGTGTGAGCTTGTTGAACGACATTGGGCCAATCTTCCGTGAAAGACAGGGACACAGCGGGCAGGGGCAGCAGCAGTAGGTGGGAGGGGAAGAATAAATGCTCACATGATGAAGCCAGGGTGAGGCCCACAGGGCTGAACAGTTTCCCAGTATAGACCTTCCATTTAATCATACCACAAAAGCAGTCATAAATCTTACTTCCTCCTGTTTATTGACAGTCTCCCCCACCCTGTTCTCAACATAAGTTGACCTTTTTGCTATCACCCTGTGGGGTGGGCACAAGGCCCAAAATTCTTTCTAGGGCAGGTCATAAGGTGGAAGGTGCTGGAAAACTTGTTGCCCTGGAATTCTTGGAGCTGACCTTCATGTTCTCGCTGGAAGGTACCCTGTTAATAACATGGCAAAAGGTGGCAGGACAGCAGTTCTGCTGGTTTTTGCTGAGTAGCGAATTGGAGGAGTGCTGAGGGAGCAGGGTTGGGAGGGGGAATGGAGGAGGCAGAGGCCTTGGTGCTGGGCCCACAGTGTAGATCAGGAGTTGGAAAATTTCCGTGTTCCTTTTCTCATAAAGCTGCACAATGAAAACCTTCCTACCCATCCACAGTTTAGAGCTCATGGACATTGTCCTCCACCCCAGGGGCCCCGACACCACCCAAGAGACCTTTACATCATCCCCAATTGTATCCATCACCCCAGTTTCAGGAAAAGCCTGAATAAACAGGTGAATTAAGCCTCCTGGTGACAGGAAAGCTTTATAGGTTGTTGTTTCTAATTCATTAGGCAGCTTTAGGTGGAGAGGTTGGATAAATGTCTTCTCTCCAGAATGGAGCTATCATCTTTTCCTTTGGGATGTGATCTCCTGACTTACAACCCTAAAAGTTAAATGGGGCCCTAGTGACTGATTATACAAAGCTGACGGGGCCCCACTGACACCCACTGGCTAGTTGTGGTTCTTCCACACAATGCTGAGGACGGTCTGGGTTTCACAGTGGAAAAATATTCTGCACATTTGGGGAATTATCACTTAAGCATGTCAGCAGAGTGGAGCTTTAAAGATGCATAGGGTCATTTCGTGGTGATCCGAAACCATCTTTGACATGGAAAGTAAGTCAAACGTGTGCTAGCCTGAGGCCTGGCTGTCTAAGGGACGTCTTATAGGAGCAGTCCTACACATTCCTTGCAACAGAGAGAGAATTCCTCGGCAACTGTGAGCTATAACACCAATGGGAGGCCTGGTGACATAGTAAAGCTTTAAGACACGGTTTGAAAAAGCTTGTGGAATGAGAAGCCCGCCAAGAGGAATTATGACCTGCCATTCAAAGCCCAGTAGGGTGACAATTTGTTATTGCCCTTAACCATGGGGATCCCCCAATAGCTGAGTTTTTAAAAAATCACACTCACCTAGGCTTTCCATTTTGCACATAATTTTTTTAGCATTTGGCATTTATAAAACCATGAGGCAGCTTAACATTCTCAAGAGCCCTATTTTCAAACGAGGGAACTTACATACAGAAATAAAAACAAAACACTCACTTTGCTGGGCTTATCCAATCACCTCTGAGTCCTAGTTCTGTGCCTAGGACTCTGCCTGAGCATGGGAGACCCTGAGCTGTTGGAGAAATCTAAGAGCAATGAAAATAAGCAGAGGGCAAGCTTGCAGGACAGGAAATACAACCTGCAAGATAGATGGCGAATCACAAGTCAAGGAAGATGAGACTAATTCATCCACTGGATGTACAAGTCCACTGAGAGAACAGTGGCCCTGCAGTGAGGGCTGTCTGTGTCGCACGGAGCAGGTGGCAGAGTCACAAAGTCCTCCAAGAAAGGGACAGGGCACCTCCCTGGTGGCGCAAGGGATTGAGCGCCACACTGTGTGGCTTCCATAGTCACTGCAGCACCAGTTCAATCCCGGACCAGGGAGGGGACCCACATGGTGCAGCAGACCTCTCCTGCCTCGTCCACTACTCCCTTCAGCAGTGTACTTTGGTCAATCTGCCTGTTCTGCTCCCCACACTGTCTCTGGTGAATCCTCTCACCTCCTGCAACTCAGGCCTGTACCCCAGCTCTTGTATGCATAAATAGGAAGAAAGGAAGGGAGGAAGGGAGGAAGGGAGGGAGGGAGGGAGGGAGGGAGGGAGGGAGGGAGGGAGGGAGGGAGGGNGGGGGGGGGGGGGGGGGGGGGGGGGGGGGGGGGGGGGGGGAGGGAAGACAGGCAAACACTTTTGCAGCACTTGAAGCCAGAACCCCAGAGTCCAGAACTGTGCATGCCTCCTCTTCGAAATCCCTCTAAGTCCACAGTTAGTGATGTTAGCCTAACTACACAGACACACTAAAAAGAAAAGCACAACAGCCTTTACAAAGGTCATAGCAATAGTGAAGAGCAGGAACCAACCTAGCTGCGATGAATGAGCAAACATAATGTGGTAAATACGTATGACAGAATGTCATCATCCATGTAAAGGAATGATGTAGAGACAGAGGCTACAACATGATGACCCTAGAGGAAAATACGCTAAGTGTAAGAAGCCAAACACAAAAGGCCACATATGACATGATCCATTTATATGAACCATCCAGAATAGATGAATCCACACAGACAGAAACCAGGTGAGCGGTTGCCAGGGTTGAGAGGTAGGCTGTGGAAGGGAGAAATGGAAATAAATGCTTAATGGTTGCAAGTTTTGTTTGATGAAAAATGTTTTGGAATCAGACAGAAGTAATGGACAAGCAAAATTATGACTGTATAAATACCATTGACTTCTGTGCTTTAAAATGGTTAATAATGTATTATGTGAATTTCACCTCATTTTTGAAAAACTGGGTCCTTTCCATGCTCACGGCAGAACGGAGGAGACGTGATGGAAGCAGGAGCAATGAAAGCAACTGATGAGGCTTAAATGCATCAGACAGGGCAGGGCCACTTAGAAGAGGAAATGCAGTGCAAATTCCCAGTGCAGAATTAGGCCCTGGGCATATCCCAGTTTTTTGCCAATACCCAGACCCTTTCTTGCAGTCCAGTCAAAGAAGGGGTGACCCTGGCTGTCCATCACCTCAGACAGCTTTGCTGGACAGAGACCTCATCGCCATAACATCGCTAAGGAAGGAGAAAGAGGTCGCACAGAGTAGAGCAGAGCCCAGGGGCTTCAGGTGACATTGCAGGCCCTACCAAATGATGATGTGATGGACTCAGCACTTCCTCAATTGCGCCAGCCTCTGTACACCTAGCACACCATGCTGCAGGGCCAGACTCGCCCACCCACCACCCGCCTCTTCTGTTGGGTCAGACACAGGCCACGCTCCTGCTGACCGTCTGCCCCAAGAGCCACAAGCATTGCAAAGCCCAGAGAACAGTGGTAATGACCGAAAAATGATCACAGCCAGTTCAAGGTAATCCTATCTCGGGGCCTTTTATGATCTTTATTTGATGCCTGTTAATATAGTTTTTAAATAAAAGTTTGGAGAGAAAATGTCATGTCCTTCCCTTCTTGGAAGTAACTTTGCCATTGAAATAAAAAGTTTGAACAAATAGTTGGTTACTTTAAGAGAAGAATGTTGCATAACATTTATAGCTCTAAAACGTCTTTGAAATATTTATGCATTTTGACAGATATGTAGTCCCAAAATGTCTAAAATGAATAAACTGACTTTCCAATGTGTTCTCCATGGCCAAGTCTGGGGGAAAAATGTTTAAATAATGAATATAAATGTTTGAAAAATCAATTTTATGACTCCACTAGACTAAATTTCATAAATGATTAGAGTTACTTAACGATTCTCCTAAGCATGGAGTTTAGTAACTACACAGTGTTATTGCTTCTTAGATTTCTATCCGAGGACTTTCCTATTATTTGCCAGCTGAGTGGCTGTGGTTTTCTACTGCTCTTATAGCAAGGAAGTAGGGAGGTGCATAAATGGATGGATTGATGATGACGATAATGACAGTGATGATATTTTTAATTTTTTATGTTCTTTGAAGTTTTTAGTTTTTGTAACTTTTCCAACTGCTTTTTAAAAATTCTCTAACACAAGTTTTCTTTAGGCTGAATTAAATGCTCAGTCCAAATAAGGAAGCAGATAGCTGATGTTCTCATGTCACTTCCCTGCTGTAGCACACACCACTGATAGCTGTTGTGAGTCAAACTGTGTTATTCACAGATTCCCGTGTTGAAGTCCTAGCCCTCAGTATGTCAGAATGCGATCTTATCCAGTACTGTTTACATGATTTACCTTGCAGATGTAAATAGCTATAAGGAGCCTATACTGGAAAAAGGCCACTAGTCCATTAAGACAGGTGTCCTTATAAAAGGGGGAAATTTGGACATAGACACCCACATGTGAAAAAGGGAGGCAGAGATTGGGGTGATAACTCCCACATGCCAAGGAATGCTGAAGACTGCTAGCAAACCATTGGGTTATCAGAAAAGTCATGACGCGTTTTTGCTTGAAAAACAGAAAAAATAGGTCATGACATTTCTGACAACCCAATAGCAGAAGCGAGGGTTAGGATATGAAACAGATTGTATCACACAACCCTCAGAAGATGCCAACCCTGTCATCACCTTGATTTCAGATTTCTAGTCTCCCAAATTATAAGATGGTAGATTTCTATAATTTAAGTCACCTACTTGGTGGTACATTGTCACAGTAACCTCAGAAGCCTAATGTAACTCTTTCCTTATAGCCCTTCTTCAATTCTTTCTTAGCTTGAGTCTTGACATCATTCATACAGACACGGATAAGAAAAGGGAGTCCCTCTCTAGATCCAAGAAAGAAGACACAAACCATCTAAACTGATGTTAAACATATATGTGTTGGCTAGTGATTTCTTTGGAGGTGATCGTGTGATTTAGTTCTCATCAAAGAGAAGTAATCTTTTGGAAACTTCTGAGAAGACATTTCCACCTGGATTAAAGGGTGTGGGGAGAGAGAGAGTAGCAGAGAGAGGGGAAGAAAAGTAGTAGACAGGGAAGAAGAGGAGAAAAGAAGCAGCTTCTCATAGCTGAGACCAACAACAAAATGAAAAGGCAACATATCAAATGAGATGTTTGCAAATCAAAATCATCTGTCACATAAGGGGTTAACACTCAAAAAACATAAAGAACTCACATAATTTAGTAACCAAAAAAGCAACTTAGGGGGCCTCCCTGCTGGCACAGGGGTTAAGTAGCAGCACTATGAAGCTATCACCAACCACTGCGGCATGAGTTCATTCCCTAGGCAAGGGAGCTGACCCATATGACACAGCAGACCTCTCCTGTCTCACCCCACTGCACCCCTCAGCAGTGTACTTCAGTAGATCTGACTGTTCTGCTCCCCACTCTGTCTCTGGTGAACCCTCTCACACCTTGCACCTCTGGACTGTACCCCAGTTCTTGTATGCACAAGTAAATAAAAATAAATATTAAAAAAAAGAGAACAACTCAGTTTTAAAAGGGCAGAAGATATGAAAAGTTATTTTCCAAAGAACACATACCAATGGCCAACAGGTAGGGGAAAAGATGTTGAACAACACTAATCATCAGGGAAATGCAAAACAAAACCGTAATGAGATGTCTCCTGTTGCAACAACTATTATCAAAAGACAAAAGATAACAAGTGGATGTTTGCAGGAATGAAAACTGGTATAGCCACTTGGAAAACATTACAGCAGCTCCTCAAAAACTTAAGAATAGTACCAATGATCCAACAATACCTCTTCCAGGATTCATCTAAAGAAAACAAAAATGCCAACTTGAAAGGATATGCACACCCCACGTTCACTGCATTATTTACCATAACCAAGACATGGGTGTCTCCCTGGCAGCACAAGGGGTTAAGTGACAGCACTATCAAGTTATCGGCAGCCGCTGCAGCACGATTTTGATCCCAGGTCAGGTAGCTGACCCACGTGGTGCAGCAGACCTCTCCTGTCTCACCTGCTGCTCCCCTCAGCAGTGGATTTCAGTTGATCTGCCTGCTACTACTCTCCTCTGCTCCCTACTCTGACTCTGGTGAATCCTTTCACACCCCTCCCCCCTGCCTCTGTCCCGCACCTCTGGCCTATACCCTAGCTCTTGTATGAATAAAATAAATCCTTTAAAAAATAAAAGTAAGAACAATCTAAGAGCCCATCAACAAATGGATGGATAAAGAAGAGGTGATACATATGTACAGTGGAATATTATTCAGGCATTAAAAAAGAAGTAAATCTTGCCATTTGTGACAACATGGATGGATCTTGAGAGTATTATGCCAAGTCAACAAGTCAGACAGGGAGACAGAGAACAGACCGAAGGTTGTCAGAGATAGGGAGATGGGTTAAGAGGGTCAGAAGGTAAAAACTTACAGTAATAAAGTAAATAAGTCAAAATAGGTAAGAGAGAGAACTCTTTCCTTCCTTCTTAGAGCCCTGTTGGGTAGGAGAGAACCTTCGAGTTGCAATGACCACTTTGTGCTGTCAATGAAAAGAACTAAAGTATCACTAACGAGAGGTCTCAACTGCTAAACAAACTCTGAAACTACAGACCACCCATTCCTTGCTAGAGTGTTTCTTTGCATTATACCCCCTTAGGTTGACTGGTGATTGCAGATGAGGGCAGCCTATCCAATATGCCTTGAAGTCAAGTCTTCCACAAACTCTGAAAGACTGTCCTGTGACTTCTCTTCACGCTGTGCCACTGAGTGCCCTAGTGCCAAGAGAACCACGGCTGGCAAAACAAGAATGAAATCTCAGTCTCTGTCTGCAACAGCAGGCTGTTTAGATTTTAAAGTATATTCTGCGGCTACATTTTTATTGTTTTCCTACACATGTGCCGCCTCACTATTGCACACATTTATGCTATTATAAAGTATAACTCCCCTTTAATGAGAACAAACAAAATCTGCCTGCCTGCTACTAAATGTCTCTATGTTCTTGCAGTGGCGGGGCGGGGGGGGGGCATGTTTTGCACCCCTTTGTGTGAAGTTACTTCTATATCACTGTATCAACATCCTCCTCTACAGCAGGCATCAGCTGTTGCTAAAAACTGTCCACTTGATGGCTACTAAATTATTTCATGACTGGGTCAGACCGATGTCCAACTTTCAGGTGAATATCAGCTCTGGCTTCTGCCCTGGGGAATTCGGGTTCAGTTCAGGGACTGCTTAGAATGGGACACAGTCTTACCCATCAAAGAGTTTATAATCCAGAAAGAGAAACAAATCACAATGCATGGAGGTATGTTCTATGCCCCAAGCTGTGCTAAAACGTTAAACAGATCATCTCATTTATACATCTACACCAGCACTCAGTATCTCGTGTCACAGGCACAGTCTAGACACATGTCACAGGTGCCTAGAACATCAACAAAGCCAAACTAATAAGCACGAAGAGTCCAGGCTACTCAGTTAACTGTGCACATTTCCAGAGTGAGATGGAGCGGGGCGAGGGGGGAGTAAGAGGGGGCAGGAGGGGGTGATCTCAGGTGGTTAGAGAAGAACTTCAGTCATCTGTTCAGAAAATGAAAGGCAACGGAGAGAGACCCAGGAAAACAACCAGCAACACCTCCAGCAGGAGGGACCACCCAGGGGAAGCCCCAGAGAAGGCCATGACATAGGCAGGAAAGGGAAGGAGTGGCAGCTGGTTTGGAGAAATGCATCCTCTGAAGTTCTGGAATTCCCCAGAGCAATTTCTCTCCCCAGCATATAAGACCCCAAGGGCACCTGCATCTTAATCCATCAAGATAATCATTAAAAATATAAATTGCTGCACCCCTTCTCTGACTTCCCAGATCATGACTTGGGAGACAGAAGCCTGGTAGGGAGTCATCTTGGTGAGCCTCCCATGTTAAATGGAGAACCCCTATCCCAGACCATGGCCCGAGCACCAAGCCAAACACTGATTCTTTCAAGAAGCGCTTACTGCACACCTGCGTATGCTAAGGCCAGTGCTGGGAGGTGGAAGAGACAAACTACCCTTGTTACCGTGAGCCCTAAGAAAGAGCATCATGAATGCATCTATTTCTGGAATAGCCTGTATTTCCAAGGTCACCAAAGGACCCAAGATAAACTATTCTGCTAACTACAATTTAATTGACAGGAGGAGAAATGGAAACCTCACGGACTCAGATCTGGACAATGAAATCAGTCATGCCAGAGGGAGTCTCATTAAAAGAGCCCTCCTCTGCAGAGAGTGTTTCTCTTCTTCTCTCCTATAGACGTGTAAAAACAAAGACATAGCAAGGAAACGCAAGTGGGAAAATGAGACTATTTTTAAAAGTCACTGGCAGAAATGGACAAAGCAGAAGAAATTCTGTTAGGTGTACTGACTGCCCCAGTATCCCAAATCCCTGCCCATGTTCCCTCTGATTTCTTCCCCAGAAGTAGCAGTGCAAGGACAAGCCAGCCCCTGCCGCGGTTCCAGGTCAGCCCTGGATTACACTCCAGCAAAGAAGCAGCAGCCGGGCAGGCACAAATGAATCCCAGGAGGCAACCTTCACCGTTGGGAACAATCTGATTAATCTCGTAAAAAGAAATATCTAACCCCAAACATATGCATTTAGATCTAAGTCTATAAAGCCAACACTAATTAATCCTCCTGCTCATATAAAATGGCAAAGAAATTAACAACAGTGTCAAGTCTCACAAAGTCTTAATTGCGCTGCAATTCTTTCCAAACAGCAGGCCTCGGCGCCACATGTGGCTGCACACCCTCCACCGCACGGTTTGTCCTTCGTGCAGAGCACTGGCATGGGCCTCACAACAGGATTTCGTTGAAGCCAGTTAAGTGCCCCCTCAAACTGCTCAGAAACCAGCAAGGGACATCCTGCTCACCTTTGTAAAAGACCAGCGGCTGACACTGACAGGACCCCAAGAACACTTCCTAAGAAGTTATTTTTGTTTTCCTACTAGGAAAGGAACTGATTTAGACTTAAATTACGGGCTGGGGCCTCCCTGGCGGTGCAGTGGGTTAAGCAGCGCACTATGAAGCAAACCGCAGCCACTGCAGCACCAGTTTGATCCCTGCTGCCGGCCAACATGGCGTAGCAGACCTCTCCTGTCTTGCCCACTGCTGTCCTCAGCAGTGTGTTTCAGTCCATCTGCCTGTTCTGCTCCCCACTCTGTCTCTGGTGAATCCTCTCACCCCATCACCTCTGCTCTTGTATGCATAAATAAATCTTAAGAATAAATAAAGCTGAAAATGGAAAGCAAGGGAAAGCAGGGTTCCCTTTAGACACAAATTCAGGGCCAGACGTGGGCATTCCGGATGCATGCTGCTAGTGGGGTCCTCCATCTGCTACCACTGTGAATGAGGAAGGGTTCAGGAAACCCCACCCCTGTCTACCACCCCCTCATGCAAAAGCCCGTCTGGTTCCACTGGGATGTCAGTTTTGGGGCATCCTGTGTCCAGTTCTTTCAGAGCCAGCCTAACATGACCCTGATGTTGGATTTTCCAAATTCCCCAAATGGGGACCACCAATGGTTCCAAACCCCAGTAACAGGATTATCCTACTGGAGGAGCAAGAGCCAAACGTTTCTGGAAGGCCCAAGAAAGGGCTCTGACCCAAGAGCACATAAGCTCTGTGATTTCTGGTGAAGTGACGGAATAAACAACATTGAGCATCTAGTAGACACAAGCCTAGGAGCTCTAGTGCTGCTCTAGGAGCTCTGGGGCGCCTGGATGAAAGAAAGGGTCTGTTCGCAGGAAATTTATGTGTGTGGGGCCAGGAGGAAGGGCATGTGAATAAACACAAGTTATCTCTAGGTTGGGGTGAGAGGTGACCCTGGTAATACCTGAACTTTACAAGTTGCTCATTATATTTGAAAGATTTGTCAATGGAATGAAGTTTCTGGACTTTTCATTGCAACATTTTTCACAATAGCCAAGATATGCAATCAACCTAAGTGTCAATCAACAGATGAATGAATAAAGAAGGTGTGATGGATGACACAGGTGATGGAATATTATTCAGCCAGGAGAAAGAAGAAAATGTTGCCATTTGTGATATGGATGGGACCTGAAGACATTACGCTAAGTGAGAGAAGAGTCAGAGAGAGTTAGTGTTTTTGTGTCCTTTGTGTAAATTCCTAGGAGTGGAATTGCTAGATTGGGGACTACACCTGAGAGGAGAAAATATACAATGTACAAAAATGAAGAATGATGAAAAAAAAATTTATATATATATATATGTCAGAGAGAGCAGGAAAAATGTAGAATGCAATTTCTTATATGTGGAATCTAATAAAAACCAAACTCACAGAACAGGGAGTCGAATGACAGTTACCAGGGCTTGGGGAATTGGGGAGATGTTGTTTATGGGTACAAATGTGAAGCTAGAGACCAGTCAGTTCTGGAGAGTGAATGCACCGCATGTGATTACAGTATTACTTCAAAGCTGCTAAGAGACTAGATCTTAATTGTTCTCACCACAGAAAGCAGTGATAATTATGGGACGTGACAGTGTCACAAAGCTTAGTGTCAGCTAACACTAAAGTGGTCACATTGCATTTCATAAACTGCAATATAGAAACGCATCAAATCAACATATTGTACACCTTAAACTTATGCAATATTATATGCAAATTATAGCTCAATGAAAAGAAAAGGTAATCCGAAATAAATCCACTTCCCTCCCCTCCAAAAAAAGACAAAGTCAAAAAGACAGGATCAGCTGAGCCTTAAAGGCAATGAAACTAGTGTATCAACGAGCAGGCCCTCTACTGGCCACACTCCAGCCACCTCTGATAGGTGCCCGGCTCTCCACCCCCCCACTTCTATCAGTGTGTGTGCGCCCATTGCCATAATGCAAAACTCTTCTTCCAGTCCTTCTGTCCCCAGGAACTTTGGACTCAATACTGGCTCTTCTTTCACTCCACACAACTAATCCATCCATTAATCCTGCTGAGTTTAGTTTCAAATACAACCATTTCTCACTAACTCACCGCTGTCATCTCAGTCCGAGTCACAGTCGTTTCTTGCCTGCACTAATATAATACCCTCTGAAACAGCGTCCCTGCATCTACTCTTAGCCCCCTTTCTTCTCAGAAAAATTATTTTCTGGGAATAATGATGGTCAGATCTTGTTACTTCTCTGCTCAAAGTCTCCAAAGGGCTCCAAACTAAAAGTAAAATTTGAAGTGCTGCCATCACCAGCCTCCCTCTCCCTTCACGCATTCTGCTCCAATCAATCTGCTCTTGTTGCTTGGAGCTGAAAATGCTCTTCCTTCAAACATTCACACGCCTGCTCCCTCACTTCTTTGAGATCTATGCCCAGACACCATCTCCTCCGAGAGGAGGCCTTTGATCAGTTTATCTAAGAAAGGTAATGTCCTGTCTTTCTATCCTCTCACCTGCTTCAAAGTGTTGTGCTGTTTCATTTGTTTGTGGTTTGTCTCTTACTATTAGAATGTAAGCCCCCTGAGGACAAGGATCCATGTCAAGCTGCCTTCTCCCAACAATAGTTAAGTGTCAGGGGGGGATTAATGATCTAAGGCTGTAGCTGGGAAAGTCTGTGTTCTGTACTTCCTCTGTCTTCTCAAACTTAGGCAAGTGAGTTAATCTCTTTGCTTCTGTGTTTCCTCCCTGTAAGGCAGATGCAGCATTTTTTTTTTTTATTTCTAAAATTTCCACCCAATGCTTTTCTGTGTAGATTTGTATTCTTCACGAAATTTCTTCCTCTGCTTATCTATTTTCTCAAATAATTAACCAGTTATTTTAAAGTCAGTGTGCTCATTCCTTGGTCTGGTCACTTCTTGGTCTGCTTTTCTCTTGGTATGACAGGTCATTTTTTATGGCATACAGAATATAAAAAGCTGGAGAGTCTCGGTGTTGTATCCCTCTACAGAAGATACACCCTCTCCTCTGGCAAAGCCTATGGGGTATGTCACCTCAGCCGCCCAGGGGCTTCTCTCACTCAGGATTTGTTCTCAGTCCCCATCAGGCACTCTGCATTTTTGTTCTCCCTGACTCAGCGGGTGTAGCTCTCCCAGGGTCCCCAGCTGAGAATCTATAATGTTACCACTGTATTCTCCTTCTTGGTGGGTTCTGAATTCAAATTTTTGACACAACAGTACTACTTGGAGACAAACCAGGTTCATTTCTTTGTATGTACTTTGAACTGTGGTTTTTGCAATTCTGGACTCTAATTTTTGTCTCTCCAGTTTCACTGGATTGCCAAGAACTCAGTCTTCTCTGATCTTTAGGAACCAAATTTTTGCTCAAGTTCTCAGCATCTTGTTCATGTCTAAACTCATAAACATCCCAAGGAGAACACAGCATGTTAAAAATGGGCTTATTTCAATAAGCCTCCCTTCTTTCCAGGATTAGTCCTTCAAATCATAGCAGACTTGGCAACTTTCCAGTGCTTTCAAACAAATATTTCTTTTATACTTTACCCATATTTTCTAGGTGCTCCCAGCAGAAACAATGACCTGGTACAAGAGATGGACAGACTTACCATAGCCAGAAACCTACCATGTACAAGAAATAATCAATTTTTAAAACCTAAACAATTGTCAGTAAAATCATCATGTTTTTCTCCAATAAAATCATTCATTTCCTATGGGCCAGAGCCTGACTGGATATAAAATAATTTGATTTTTTTCATGTAGAAGACAGGAGAACTCTTCATTAGTAACAGAGTTTTCTTGCAATAGAAATCATCTCTGAGGAACTATCCTTTTTTCACGTTTCCTTTTTGAGAAAGAAACTAAAATAAAACCATTCCACTTAATGTACATATGTGGTAAGCAGAGCGAAGGGTTGTCACCCAGAAACAAGCTATCATATCAGAAAATTACATCAGAAAGACTCCTATCTCCTGAAACAAAAGTACATCTCCATAACTTCTATCGAAAATCACATCTGATTGTCTTGGAACAATTTATGTGGGGCTGATTTTTCCTGGTCTTGTTTTCCGTTATCAGCCTCATTTTTGCTTTCCTCTGATGACAGCATTCGATCTCCAACCTTGTAGTAATATCTTTGCTTTCACACAAGCTCTTGGTAACTTATCTTTTACTGATTTTCAAACGGTTTAGTTTCTTCTAGAACATGGTAAGGGGAATGAGAGCCTTCTAACGCTACAGCAACACGCCTGCCAAGCTCGTGGATCTGCTTCCCGCCTGCCTGAACCTGCAGACGTTTGGTAAGAATGGGGGTGAAAGTGTCATTGCACAGGATGAGAACAGCTCCAGCCCCCGGGGAGAGGAGCGCAGGACCCATTGGGTCCCTGCAGTGGTTTGGGTTAGCTTCTCCCTTGACTCTGCCTAAGCTTTCTTGCCAAGCTCCCTCAGAGGAGCTGGATGTGGGACCTAAGCACACACTGCTCTGTGGGAGCATGTTCTGTTTTTTCATTCGCTAATAATCTAATTTTACCGCCCTATAAATGTTCATTGGGCCATAGCTCACCAAAGAGAGAAAACCAGTCTCCCGCATGGGCATCTTGACTGGATTGCTGTTAAAAAGTATGGGAGCTGCTTAAACTTTGCACACTCTTCCTCCAATACACACCCCCTTCCCCTCTCATTCTAGAATGAACTTCTAGAGCTTGGCCTCCTTTATCCTCTGCAAGGGTAAAACCAAAAATACCTGTTACCCAGCCCGCTCCCTCTCAAAAACTCAGTGTTTGGGAACACGGTCTTATTGCTGAGAAGCCCCAACCTGGTCCGTTAGCCTAAAAAATTTGAGTGACTTACCCAAAACTACTCCCTAGTTTAAGAGCACAGTCTAGACTAGAAATAGTCAAACACTTTGAAGTGTTCTTTCCTCTAAACCTTATGTCCAAACTGTTACAGTAGCCAGAAAAAGTCCTGTCGTCACCAATGTCTAAGTAACTATTATAAGCCAGACTCTGCGCTAGAGTCTGGGGACATATCAGGGAGTCTGGTGGACTCACACAATAGACAACCTCTGAAATGACAGTTTCAGGCAGCGGTGGGTACTATAACGGAAGCAAAGCAGGATGCTGTAATTTGGAGTGAAGGAATGGGGCCTTACTGTGTACCGGTCTGGGAAGGTACCCCTGGGGGTGGCATTTAAGCTCAGATGTGGGTGATAAGAAAGATCCAATCATGCAGATATGGCAGGGAGGCGGAGGGGGGTGGGGCACTGCATTCTAGCAGAGAATATTAAATACAAAATCCTAAAGCAAGAAAGAAGGCAGATCAGTGAGGTCGAGCACATACAGGGTGAGGGGTGTGGGATTTTCAGACAGATGGAAGTCAATAAATCTCTAAGCCATTGAAAAGACTTTGCATGTTACTCAGTCTTTCTACCTGCTCCCATCTCTGAATGGCATAGAGAGCGAGCTGCGGTCAGGATGCATTCCTCTGTGTTCACTAATTAAAAGATAAGACTAATGTATTAGAACATTGTCACCGGGTAATAGCTCCCAGCAATGATAGAAATCCATTTATTTTTCCAAGTCAGAGCAATTGATCCTCTGGCAATATTCAAGGGCACTGACTGCTCTAGTGCTGGGCCCTGTGATTAATGCAGATGTAATCTATTTATCTGATGTATATCAGTGAGGAGCTGTGACAGAGCCCCTGTGGACCCCAACATGCTCATTGGTGCACACAACAGTGCTATTGTGTGGCTGAAGCCAATCAAGGACTGAACCAGCTCATCCCAGAGGCACTAAATAAACTATTACCAACAAGCTGCCTTCTAACTGGCTCAAATCACAGCGACTATTTACTCATTTGCCAATGAATAAAAACATACCCATGTTGATGGGATCCCACTGGCTGGCTTGGATCCCACACCACATAACTAATGCCACATTACTGGGAATATTTCCGAACTGACATGTGGCAGGCAGAGAGATTCTAAATGAGTTCATCACCACCAGGGCTCTGACCCCCAAAAAAAGGTCTGATTAATGCAGAACAATAGATGGACCAAAGAGCCAGCTGCTGTCTCTTCGCCCAACTCAGAGTCACTCATCCCTGGAAATTGTGTCCAACTGGTCCTGACAAGGAATTTCTTGAAATACCCCACTGTGTGTTAAAATAAGAAGTTTTCAACTCCAGCACTTAGACCACGTTTTATTTTTAGATAAATATATTCTGTATGTCAAGAATTTCCTCTGCCTCAGGCCTTCAGAAATAAGACTGGATGGGGTGGCCCCTTGTCTCAGCACCTCACGCCACAGGACCCTTTCTCAGGGTCATGTAAATTAAAGAACTTTCGACACACACAAAATCAGAACCCGTGTGTCATTCCCATACACGTGAGAATGTTACACCTACCACGAGAGCGTTATGAGCACATTAAATAATACTCAACAGGAAGAAAGAAATGCTCCCTTTGGCTTATTACTGGACATTGGTGGTAGAGGTTTGCTGGCTTCTGCATCACAAGGGAGCTCATTATGACAGACGTTTTGCCTGGAGTGTAGCACAAATAGGGGACCCATCCCATTTCCTAGGCTTGCTTGGTGCAGGGAGGTTAAAGAAAAAGAGGTGGTTGAAGAAAAAGAGGCTGGAAGGCTATAGGAACCAGGCAGCTAGAGTCAAAAGTAAATTGAGGGTACAGAGGTGGCCTGGCTAGCTGCTGTTTAAAGACCTGAGTGACCCACTGAAAATTACACACACACAATGCACACACATGCATGCATACACACATGCATCCTGCTATCATACATTCAGCATGGGACAGCCCCAGACCCAGGCTCCTGACGTTCATTGCCCAGCAGACGGTGATGTTTCACATCCTCCCCTGAGCCTTTACCCATTTCTGAGTGGCACCCTCACTGCTTCCAACAGTGTTGTGTGTTGTGAGTTTGAAGATACTGATTCTATGTATGATGACTTTGACATGGGTCTTCGTTTGAAGTTAGGAAGATATGACACCCAAATTGCATATATGTTCTGGAAACTCATTTGTATCACTCTTAGCAATATTAAAAACAAGACAATAGATGCCACGTGGAATCATATATACTGAGTCCCATGTCACCAGACCAAGACTTAATTATGGTTTCAGCTCTCCCAGGAATGGAATCTTAAACCAATCCAATCAATCGGGAATGACCTGATCAGCACCAATTAGGAAGTCTTCCTGATCGATTCCTACTGTCCCTTAAAGGAAAAGTCACCTTGCAGTAATCAACACACCATTTCTATTTTTATTAGTTTTAAACAGGGTGGTCTCCAGGAAAAGGGGAAGTTCCAGGTTCCCTGCCACAACCAAATGATGGTGGAGCTGAGCAGGGAGAAGAAGAAGCTGAGAGGAGACTGGAAAAGGAAGGAAGCAGGATGAGAGCAAGAAGGAGACCTGAAGGAGGCACATGGAGCAGAGAGATATGTGAAGAAACTGCATTTGCTTCTAGGTCCTGGACTGGTTGGAACAGATGTGGGTGAGAGACCTGTGGGGAGGTTAACAATGACAGCTTTTACCTTAATTTTGATTTTGCTCTTTTCCTCCCTCCTAGACTTGTCTGTTTCTGACCTTTTTCTATAGGTCTCTACCAGAAGGTGCTTTAGACTTGTGGCAGGCCTTTGGGCCTTACTTTGGGCCAACCCTATTTGGCTGGACTTTTACTTACAAGGGGATGGGTAACTTTGGATGCTTGATTTGGAAACTATATTCTTTGTCTTTTCTGCATTGCACATTAATTGTATTAAAGTTCCTTTCCATTAAAGGTCTTATGTTTAGTCTTGATGTGGTGGATGGCAGAACCTATTTAGAATGAACAGATTTGGGGGTCCTGGGGTGCCCCTCTCCCTGTCCTGTAACGGTGTCATTTCCATGTTCCTGTTCCCCTCTGGCTTTAAAAGTATTTCATATTGTGTAAGACCTCAGAGTGCCTTTCTATTACAGGGTTGAATATTGCTCCATTCCAACTGATTTTTGCTGAAATAAACTGTTCAAATTTGTAATGTTTCAGTTTATCTTTTAACATGGCAGACAAAAGATTAGCAGAGATGGAGAAGATCTGTGTGATTCACATTCTTCTTTTTCATGTTCCCACTCCTACCCCACAGGTTATTAAAGGTCACTGCCAAATCTTTAAATACAGGTACTTCTGCAAGGTGACATTTAAAACACCTAAGAACTCTCCATTGTCACAAGGAGTCTGGGTGCTATTTGTATAACAACTGGGTGATACACTATAATGCTTTAATCACATCTTTGCAAAGTTGTTACTAAAGATCAATCTCAATTATAGCCTAGGGTTTAGAGTTTTCTTTCATTTTTTTTCTCTCATTCTCTTTTTAAAATCATTTCCTCTGGCTTCCCTAAAGTTTTGAGTGTATCCACCCAAGATAAAATGGAATTAGGAATCTACAAGAAGAGGCTTCCTGCTGTTCTAGAGGCACTTTCCTGGGAAAACTAGAGCCCAGAGAACAACAACTCCCCGAAGTCACAGTCAGGACACAAGGTTGGGCTTCTAGAGGAAGGATACTAATGGACAAAGAGAAATCAAGAGGAAAATCCCCTTCAAACAGGAAAAAACAAATCCCCATATAGCCTGGCAAGTCAAGGCAATAAAGCTGAAGTACAAATTGGCACTGGCAGGCCAGTAAGTGAACAAATATCACAGGGAAAAGAAGAGAACCAGACGCAAGAGGGCGGCCAGGCTTTGCAGAGGTGCGTGGGAAGCATGCAGACAGGGAGCACGCACGTGCTGGCACACCTGCTGCCACATCAGCACAATATTTTTGCGTCAAATGCAAATGTCCCCGGATTTTAAGAAGTCAGTGTGCTTTACTTTTCTTGGTTAGGCAAAGTAACCCAGAGTAGGTCTTGCATTCTGAATTTCACAGTGTTCAAGGGATAGAAAATGCTAAGTACAGTAGGTAATTATCTGTTACAGAACGTGGTTAATGATTATGTTCAGAAGATGTTAACAATCAAGCTTAAAAAAAGATTACAACGGCTTCAAAGGGATCCCTCCAGACCACATAACTGCAATGGGGTCTGAGGATCCTCCTTTAATGCAAATGCTGGTTGTCATGGTGACAGGATAGCACCGCCTCTTCCTCAGCACCACACAAAGCCCCCTATTTTGGTACAGTAAGCTTTCAGTCCAAGACAGACTTCATAAGTAACCAAATATAGAAAGTAATAGCCCATATGATCTTATTTATCCATCACTCTGTAAATCTAATCCTAGAAAAGATTTAGAACAGAAGAAAGTAAGAAACCCCTAAGAATTCTCTCTTCCCCAACACACTTGTACACAAACTCATGTTCATTCACACACATAAACCCTAATTCTCCCAGGTTCCAAAATTCATGTGTTGCTTGTGGAATGGTCCTTCACCAAGGCACATCACCACTGGGGTTTTGCTCATTCCATTTTATTCATAATAAAGAAGAAAGCATTTAAATATTTTGTGAGACCTTAGAGATAAATGTCTGCCCCAAGTGAGTGATGATTTATGGGGGTCAAGTAACAAAGAATAGGAATTTCATTTATTTTATTGCCTGTTTACCTCCTGGGGAAAGAGACAGCTGGTAAATCATTTAGGTGAGTTAGTAAATTGGGGGGACATTTGTTTGTTGGGCCCAAAAAGAAAACGCAGGATGGAAAAGGCTCCAGAGATGGCCCTTTATTTAGCCCCTTCTGAGAAGGAGAGTTCGCCGAACATTTCAGGATGAAAGTTGTTAATGCTTCTTTTTAGCAACTGTAAGTTTTCAAAAATATTTAACTTTTCTCCTTTTTTTATGCCGTTAAAAAGTTCTCTTAATTTTTTAATTTCTTATGTCTACTCTAAATTCACTAACTTTCTTATGTCTACTCTACTCAATTTACAAACTCCCTTCTGCTCTCTCAGCTTTATTATTACTTATTTGTTTCTCTTTTATTCATGTAGAGATTTACCAACAGGGTGTAAGCACAGATATTCTAGCACAATCCTAGTTTAAGAGCTTGGTTACTTTGGTGTTTCCGGTCAGTCCCTTAAGGAAGCTCAGTAAGTCTGTATTTCCTCCCCTCTAAAACAGGAAGAATACCCCTTTCCCTCAAAGAACTAGTTGAGATGAATGGACATTTCTTTGTTTTCATGAAGCTCATCAAATCTTAAATATTTTCCAATACATTAGAGTTCAGCACTCATGCAAGGTAATATAGTCATTTGGGGGATTAACAAGTAAGGATTAAAGTTTGTATTTTTTTCTGAGACTATTTTGCCTCTTACTAGTCCATCAACACCCAGAATTTCCCTGTCATGTTCTGTTTCTTCTGTGATGAGGCCCTCTAGCAAGAACGAGAAATATTGCTCGGGAAAAGTACAATCTTCAGTATAATTTTTTTGTAAATGGGAAATTTCAATTAAAACTTTAGATACCAGACTTCTTTTTAAAATGCGAAAATGTAGATGTAGCCACAAGCAAAGATATATTGCATCTGCTCCTTCAATGGGACCTCATTTTCCATTTTTCCCTAGTCTTCACCAGTCCCTATTGCACCATACCCTACTACTTTACTCATGTTATATGTCTAGACCCTTTTTTTGCAACTATTACTTTATTCTAACTTGGGAAAAGCCTAAACACCCAGCTGAAATTCAACTTTCCAACCAGACTACACCCTCATGAAGGATCTTGAGTCTGAGGCTCCCAGCCAAGCCACACCCAGCAGAAATTATGGAACAATACATGTCTGCTGTTTTAAATACAATTTTTTTTCTCTTTCTGTGAAATTTGCATCAAGTAGATGTTTCCTAGTGGTCATTGAATAGTTATCACTACCACTACCCTGCACTAATGACTTCCAACAAAGGGCTGAATCTCACAGGTATCTCTGATAAGAAAGCTTACTATGAAGGGCACTTCCTCTCCTTTAAGATTTTTTGACTTTCTGTCTACCAGAAAACATGGCTGAAAATACATATCTCAGCAAGACCCTTGAAAGCATCAAATCTACCTCAGAGTAATCTGCAAGCCCTCCCACCATTTTCTTCTTGGCATATAATCATCCCCGCCTCCTGGTAGTGCCCTATGTAAAATCCTCTACCCTGACCATAGACTCCATTCATTAACTCTCTTCTAACACACAAAATATGGCAGCAGTGACAGGATGCCAGTTGCAAGTTTAGGTCATATAAAGAGTGTGGTCTCCATCTTGAACTAACTCTTTCTCAGTCACACTCTCTCTCTTTTCCTTTATCTCTCTCTTTCTCTTTCACTTGCCCTGGGGGAAACCAACTGCCAGGTTATGAGACAGCCTTAGGAAGAAGCTTTTGAGACAAGAACCCAGGTCCAACAACAATCACATGTGTGAGCTTAGGAGTAGACTCCCCTGAACTGAGTCAAGCCTTCAGATGTTTCCACAACCTGATGGCAACCAGACTACACCCTCATGAAGGATCTTGAGTCTGAGGCTCCCAGCCAAGCCACATCAAGCAGAAATTATGGAATAATACATGTCTGCTGTTTTAAATCACTAAGTTTTGTGTAATTTATTTAGCAACAATATGTAGCTAAGACACTAGCTATTGCTGAGGGGGCTTGGCCCAAAGACCATTCTTGAAAACTTGGGCAGGCTCTAATGCAGCAGCTTCTTCCGTCAGAATTCTGACTGACTAATCAGGGATATTTCTGAGTTCTAGAAGGTTACACAAGTATCCTTTCAGACTCCTTCCCTTATCATAATAACAAAAACAATTTTGACATTGGCCCCCATCTTCTCTGCAGATAGAATGAGGAAGGTAAGGTGAAGGAGGTGGACTGGTCCTCCCTCCCACTGGCCACAGCTGCGGGAGATTGCAGGAGATTGGAGGAGCTGCAAGGAAAGTATAATCCCTGCTTATGCTGACAGCACAGCAAAAGTCAGGACCCAGAAAATCCTGGGAGGTGGACAAAGTACTCCTCTGGAAACCCTCATTATCTCTTCCTTACTCCCTCCTGCTGCACCGCTCTGAGGGCTTTTCCTTTGCCCTATTCTTCCTGTGAACTGAGTTATCAGTGAATCCACAAGAAGGTGGATATGTAATTCCACACTCATAACATGTGCATATTCCATGTTCCCATTGCGTTCCCATTAGTGTGCACACTTTATGTCCATGTGTACACTGCACATCCATATGAACATCCCACAAGGGCAGAGATCTTTTCTGTTTTGTTCACTGGTAATGTCTGAGCACCCAGAGTTGTGACTTGCATGTAGCAACACTTGGTGAATATTTTTGAACTTGAGTTTTAGTACCTAGGGATGGGCTCTGACCTCAGCTGAGCTCCTACAAGCCAGAGCATCTTCCATTTCCTTCCCCTCCTCCTGTTACAAGTCCTCTCACCCCTGGGGATCTAAAAGGATGTGGGGGACACCTTTGGTCAGTTTATAGTCAGGTCCTTTGCACTGTGGAGATGGATGGCAGACACAGGTGTTCTAACCTCAGACCTCCCCAAACTCTCTCTGTCTTTGGGGAGCAGGACTGTCCCTTGTCCCTACCAGGACAGGAAAGACTAGGGCTGCAACCACCTTCATGAAGCTTCAGGCTCCTGGCCTCCAATGTAGACCATCTTGATTCAAGGGACACCAAGAGGTACCAGTGGGGTCCTTTGTGAGTGAGGCCCAAGTTCCAGGAACCAGAAAACACAAACCAGCAATTTTTATACTTATAGCAACTGGCCAAAGACCTCATTCTACCAGCTTCAGAGGGAGATAAATCATCTTTGTTTAACAGACTTAGTAGAAGAATGTCCTGGCACAATGCCTGATACCCAGTAAGCTCTTAATATTTATTGAACGAATAAGAAAGATTTTTAAGCCCAGCAATATATTTCTTGGCTGTAAGTAGGAAAAGGTAAAAATCAGATCTGTGAAGCCATATGGATCTTCTCCTCATAGCTCCCCGCCTCTCCCTGTCACCCACCCCTTCCCCCAATACACACACACACACACACACACACACACACGAACAACAAGGACAGCAAAGGAAGGTCTCACTAGGGCAGTAGAAGAAGCTGTCTCTGTTTTGTGACTTGGGTCAGAACACTTAACCTTCCTGGGCCATAACTGCTCCATTTGTGAAATTGGAAAAGCCTGAGCTTGGCGACCCACCACTGAGATCCAGTGGTTCTGTGATCTCCAAGACGGAGACATTGTCTCTCCAACCAGCCCTGCCTTTATTTGGAACAGTAGGGAAGAGCCATTGTCATTCAAATCCTGGAATGACATTTACCTCAACCTCAGGCTTTACCCAGCTCCTTGCTTTAAGAAGGGAAAATGTTTTCAGGACCTGCTTTTAGGAAGGAAACTTGAGGAGGAAGTTGAAGAGGAGGTTCTAGGGAAAGCTAGCCTTCCTTTCAGGTTTTAATTTACCATCCTTACTAGAGTGGGAAAGCCCCTCTCTAAAACACAGGGAAACAGGGCAGCAAGCGTTCTGCCCAGTGGAGCTCAGCCCTCTCCTGCTGCTGCTGGAGTAGCTGGTGCTCAGGAAGCCCTGGTCTTACAGCCTGGGAGGGAGCAGGAGGTACCAGGGGGAGGAGGGCAGGCAAGCAGGTCCCAGAGAACAGTTTCTCTGCCTCCCCACCTGTCCTGTGTGCCCCAGTTTTGCAGAGTGTGAAAATGGTCCTTCTGAAAAGAGCAAAAGGAAGAGGTGGGGGAAAATGTTTCTAAGTGAAAAAAAAAAATTATTTTTGTGAAAATAAGAACTGAAGTCCAGTATCTGTATCGGTGGCCAACAGCAAAATCCTTTTTGAAAAAAGGATTTAAAAAATCCACATCTGAGCCAGGAAACTGCAAATGTTAATAAATGTCACATGAGAAAAGGATTCCATGCTCAAATCCATTTGGGGACAATTCATTGCAGGACTTCTCAGAGCCTTTAATGAACCAGTGGGCCTTGTGACTTGAAAAAGACACCTCCTTTGGAGAGCAGAGTTTTTGGAAGATCTTTCAGGAACACTGACTTAAAAAAGCAAACTCAACACACTTATTTTAAGGCAAAACATTTAAATGATAAAGAATCATTCTCTAGGTTTAAAAGGTAAAGTGAGATCAACACATGTTTTAAAATCTTCTTTGAAAGAGGAATTTGTAATTTACTTTCAATATTGAACATTATTGGCAAAATATTGACGTTAGAGGCAAAAAGACAGGGGCTTGATATACTGACGACCTGCTAACAAAGCACCTGTTCCGCATTCCATAGTAAAAGTCAATCTTTTGAGAGATGGAAAACACTCTGGAATAATAATCACCCAGGACAGAGGGTTTTCTATTACTGACTCTGTACCAGATACCATTAACTATATAAATGAAAAAATATATGTGTATTTATGTGATGTATATATGTATTGATTTTTCTATCCATTTTTTTTCTATGTAGTCTTTACACCCTACGTAATGAGATACTACTGTGATTCCCGTTTTGTAGATAAGAAAACTCAAGTTCCAGAATGGTACATGATTTTCCTAAGGCCACATATAGCCAAAGAAGTTCACCCAGGACTCACAGGCAGGCGGGTGACCGCAGAGCCCGGCTCTTCACCACGCACCACACTGGCCCTAGAATGGACGAGCGATAGTGACCACCAGCCACAACAGGGTTGGTGCTAGAATCTTCATGTAGAAAAAGTGTGCCCTGTGTGACTTACAGAGCCCTTCCAAACCGTCACACTTCTAGTTTTCCATCAGCCAAGATGTAGTACTGACAGTATTGACTAAAAACACTGCTTTCCATTCTGAAAGTTGTTAGTTGCCGCTACGTGCTCAACATCATAAAGGATGTCCTTGTGAGACAAGGGAGTAAAAAATGTCAAAGACAGTGTCTGCCCTCAAGAAGCCGATGGCTCCAAGAGACACTTAATGGCGCAGGGAGCCATGAGCTGCGAAGCTGCTCCCGCTGTGTTTCCAGCAAGATGGCTAGGCCAGGCCTCAACTGAGTTGCTGAGGAACAAACTTCCCAGAAGGCCCCTAATGGTCAATGATGTCTGATGGGTCAAGTTTGCATCACATTCCCATGCTAAAACAATCCCTGGTGACAGGGATGATTGGCTTAAACCAAAGCAACATGCACCTCCTGGTTCTGGTACAGTCACCTTCCTGTAACACGCAAAGGTGAGGGGCCACCCAACGTCGGGGTTCTGCCAGCAAGGAAGTTTCAGGTGAAAGATCTATAGGTTATAAAGCAATAACATCAGCCACATTTGCTAGGTGCAAAATAAATGTAACTGTTCTTGTTGTGGTGCACAGTTCTTTTCACTATACAATTACAACTTTTCTTTGGTTTAAAGTTATTTGTCCTCAAATGGTAGAATTATTAGGAGTACAAGTAACAGTCTGTCTTAATGGTCATTTTGTTTGTTTGGGATTTTTTTAAGACTTTGTCGATAGAGCAGTTTAGATTCGTAGAAAAATTTGAAGGTAGGTACAGAGATTTCCCTTCAGCCCCCTGCCCAATCACACACATAGCAGAATCCCAAAACCAATGTGCTCCACCAGAGGGCCACTTCTGTTAAAGTCGATGAACCTACATTGACATCATCATGACCCAAAGTCCACAGTTTACACTAGATTTACTCTTTGCTGTACATTCTGCAGGTGAAGACACTTCTCTCATGGTACTTGTTCATGACTATAGCATCACATGTTATCAGATCCTATCTTCGCTGTTCCACTTTCTCATCCCTCTCCAAACCCCAACCTTGGTGACCACTGATCTTTTCTCTGTCTCCATAGTTCTGTCTTTTCCAGAATGTCACAGAATTGGAACATGCACTATAAAGCCTTTTTGGTTTACCTTCTTTCACTTATTAACATGTTAACAGTCTTGTTTTTGCTTTACCATATTGGGAAATTTTGTCAAGGTGATTGGGAAGCTAAAGGAATAGATGAAAGAAACAAGAAAGAAGGACCTAGTAGAACAGGAAAGCTAATTTCACAGACATCACAATTTTGCCTCAGGCCTGCTCCAAGCTGGGCTTTAAAAAATGGATTTTACACTCACACTGTTCTCAGGAAAACCAAATTCCCACTAGTCCTAAGAAACTGTCAAGCAAAATGCAAATAAGAAAACAAATCCTGTTGGAGCCTCTTCTAATAGCTGTGCCTCACGGCTAGGCCAGGGCCCGTCTAACTTGTTTTGTCTACCCCAAAGCAGCCGGCACAGCACCTGATCAGAGCAGGGAACGGCCCAACTAGACTTTCCCAGGTTCTTTCATGAATGCAAATCTTAACCCTCAGTGAGCATTTCTCCTCTCTCAATTTCCTGATCTAGAAAATGAATTGTTACTTTAAAGCTCATCTCAGGCCCCTGAGCTGACAGGACCTTTTAGTCCAGGTGTTCTCTGTTCCCCTGTGACTTCTGATTCAGCTGTTCCCCAGAGAGGGGCTCTGACTGACCTTGCTCACCCCTCAGTCTGTGGAGTGGGCACCTCTCCCTTGGGAGAAGTGCAGCCCCCACCTGTCAGCAGGACTCAGGCAGGACAGGGGACATCCTGCTGCCTCTGTGACAAAGCCTGTGCTTCACAGGAGCTACTGGCATTTGTGAGGGCACCCGGGGAGCAGGGAGGAGAAGCCAGACCAAAGTAGATGATGGGGAGGACTGTGGATTTACTCTGGGAGGTTTAGCCAGAAGAATTTGATAAATGTTCACCGCACCTTCTCTGAGAGATACTGGCAAAACATGAAGGGAGTTGTAAGAAAGTGTTTCTGAAGGTGCCAGAACCAGTCTGCCTCTTCCTTCCTTGTCCATACCCCACTATCAGGGGCTTCTGCTAATCAATAAAGAGAAAACAGAATAACAAAGGTGCAAAGCTACAGTGGCCAAAAGCTTGCTGAGGTCTAAGCACAAAAGCCCAAGTCTGAAGTTCTTGCCTCCCTTCTGATTCAGCAACTGAAAATCTCCTTGGACTTCTGTCTTCCACCTTCGTTCCTCAGACTGCTGAGCCACAGTATTATTCAGATGAGGGCAAAGAACTGCAAAGAGCACATTTCCTCACGTTCAGAGAGAGAAACCAAGACCCAAAGAAGCAGTGTGACATCCCTGGTACCAGATCTTGTCTTAGAATTAAGGATCTAGTCTGACTCCCCAGTGCCCCCAGGATCTTGCCAAAGCTGCTTGAGGGGGCGGGGGCTGAGTCACATCATCCTTGTGGTGACAAGAGTCCTCCCAGAGACCATGGTGATGAGGCACAGGTGAATTGGTGGTGGGAATTATATGGGAACTACACCTGAGAGGAGAAAGCATATAGTGTGCAAAAAGGAAGAATGATGTAAAATATACATATAATGAAAAGTAAATAAATAATAAGAGTCCTCCCAGACACCAAACTTGGGGGCTGTCCTCATAGCTGACGTCTACAAGGAGCAGCGGGATCTGACCTTATGAGGAACATCTGGAGAAAGCAGAGGAACCAAGAAGCACTGAGGCCCATAGCCTTGGGCAGTCTGATCACTGAGATTCACTTAAGTTACTCTAAGGCCCAGGGCATGATGGGATGCCTTTACTTACAAAAGGGGACTGGCTAACACCACTACTCATGAAAATGGATCAAGGTGGAGACAAAAAGTAATAAAGGTAAAGACTCAATCTACCTGAAGGAGAGGAAAATAACTCTTGGGCAAAATCTGCCCCAAAGCTGCAGGAAAGAAACTTAGCCATATACCTCTCCCTTGGTTACCTCAGAACAGGCAGCCCGGGCTGTGGATGGAAGAGAGCTGGGTACAAACCCTGCTTCCTTTGCCTGCTAGCTATGTGGCGCTCAGAGGCAACTTCACTGGTGGGAGGCTCTGCTCCTTCATCAGCATGATCTGGCATTACTGTAAGAATTCAACAAGAAGGCATCGTTCAGCGGTCAGCTGTGGCCCCTCAGAGTCGGTGCTAAGGGGATGTCAGAGTCATCCTCACCGCAGTGCACCCAGCTCTGACGGTGACCATCACGGGCTCAGCTCGTACAGCAAGTGGGAGCTTCAGCTGTATGGAGCCAGCTGGCCCACACGTCCCCACAGCAGCACAGAGCAAGCACTGTGGTTGCTGTGTCTACGCAGCAACCTCCATGCTGCTAGCACTTTGCACTGGAGAATTCCTTGCTGGGGAGGCCTGTAAGACATTTAGCCTCACGCCTGGCCTTCACCCACTACAAGCAAGTAGCCTAATTGTAGCAACTGAAAATGTTCCCAGGCCCTGCCAGAAGTTCCCCGAGGGACAAAATCACCTCTGGGGAGAAGTCCTGGTCCAGTGTAAGAGCTGCAATGCCTTTCTTAGGTCAAACCAAAAATCTTCCAGGAGTTTCTGGTTACAAATCACCTGCCCAGGCTCCATTTTTCGGTAAACCACAGAACAGTCATTTTATATATTTTACATGTACTGCATTCCCAGGGAACAGAAGGAACTGGGAAAATAATTTGGAGAGCACCTAATATTTATACTTATTTACAAAACTGCTTCCTGTTAACACATCTCTAACTACTAATTCTGCTTGACTAAATGGTGGGGGTTGCTAAGCCGTGGGCTGAGACAAAATGTTCACAGGAATCCCCTACTCCTGGAGAAAGACTGTGACCAGTGAGTCACCAACAGACATACACAAGACCATTCTTTCCAAGGGTATTTATCACTCTCTAAGACCGCATAACCGAGGCCTAGCTCCAACCCCTGCACCCGCACCTACAGAGTCTTTAAAAAGAAAATAACTTAAAAGGATAAACGAGGCAAAGCATGAATGGACCCTCTCTCTTTCATGTCACCTTCAGCTGACCCCTGTGACCAGACTTGAAATGTCCCCATCACCGCAAAAGTGTTTCTTGGTCTCCCTGACAGCTCATTTCTGGCCCCCCGAGCTACCTTCCCCAGGAATATACCAGGAGAACCCACTGAGTCCCAGCTGTGGTCTGTGGCCTCGAAAACGTACAGAAACTGGTTCTTTCTGGATGAAGGGAACTAAAATGGTCTGTGGGAATCAATGGAGGCAACCCCACACCGGCCACACAGAAACACCCTGAAATCTGGCTGGAGCCCAGAGGGAGAAGAGGGTGGGAAAGAGAAGGGAAAGAAGAAGTAGATGAGGAAGGCGGATGGAAGGAGAGGGCATTTCTTGGACGCTTACCATGCGCCTCACAAAAAGACTTGTTCCCAATGTTACCTCCTTTACTTGTCACCACCAGAGGGGACTATTACCCAAGACCCCACCGCCATCCAGTTTCAGTAACAATAAATGCAGAGCAGAGAAGTCCGGTCGGGACTAGAGCTGGGCTTCTCCACTGCAAAGCCTGTGCTCTTTGCCAGCCCAGCCCTGGCTGCAGGTGAGTCACCTGAAAGCCTTCAGAGAAGTACAGATGCTGGACCCCAGATTCTACCAGTGAAGCCCTCCTGGCAGGGCGGCCGATGGGTTACTGTTGTAAAGGGCCCCAGCTGAGTACAGCACTCATCTGGGGTCTGGAACTGCTGCCCTATATGAGGGAGAGAGGACAGAGGATGGTGAGGTGGGCAGCCACCGTGCGCGTCCAGTGGTCCAACCCCCAGAGCTGCGCTGTACAGATGGCCTTCTCCTCCGCCCCACCCCCACCCAGTCCCAGTCAGTGAGCACTAAGGGGTGAGACAACTTTAATGTGTGCTGAGCAAAATGCCTTGGGAAGATAAATCCACCAACCCTGACCACCACATATTGCAGTAGAAACTGTTTTTGCACATGGGCTTTTCACAGAGTCGACACATGTCAACCTCAATTCCTACAGAACAGTGATTCTCAGACGGCACAGTTTTGTCTCCCAGGGGACACTGGGCACGGTCCGAGGCATCTTTGCTCTCACCACTTGGGCAGCTAGGGAGGCACTACTGGTATCAGTGAAGAGAGCCAGTGAGGCTGCTAAACACCTTGCCACGCAAAGGACGGCCCCACCACAGAGATCTATGCAGCCCTAGTCACAGAGGCACTTGTCCCCGCAAGGCAACAGTTCCCACAAGGTAACGCAAAAATCTTTCACACAAGCCTCAGCCAGGTCAGAAGCCTCTTCTTGCCCAGGTGTATTTCAAAGAATCACCAAATCTGAGCAGAAGGAGACTTCAGAGCCACTGGGATTTTAGGATACCCTTAGAACAAAGCTACACAGTATTTACCAAGCCACACTGTGGTGTTTTGCTGGCTTCACTTCCCACCCAGATAGTCCATGTGGAGCAGATCAGCTAAGGATGGTATTCCTTACTGCAAACTTGTATTTGTTGGCTTCTCAAATACTTGTTTGCTGCCCATTAGATCCAAAGCACTCTGCCTAATTTCCCTGTTGATCCAGTTGCCCAGCCTGGAATTGCCCTCCTTGTGTTCAAGCCCAGTGTAAGATCCAGCAAGATACATAGGCTCAGGGGCCTCCCTGGTGGCGCAGTGGTTTGAGCAACGCACTATGAAGCAGACCGCAGTCACTGCAGCACAAGTTCGATCCTTGCCGCTGGCCAGGGAGGGGACCCACATGGCACAGCAGACCTCTCCTGCCTCATCTGCTGCTCCCCTCAGCAGTGTGTTTCAGTCAGTCTGCCTGTTCTGTTCCCCACTCTGTCTCTGATGAATCTTCTCACCCCAGCCCACATCTCTGGCCTGTACCCCAGCTCTTGTATGCAGAAATAAATAAATCTTTAAAAAAAGATACACGGATTCAGAGCCCAGCAAAATCACCCTCACCCCATTTGGGTTTATGGTGGTTTTATTGTTTTTTCAGCTCTGGGTAACTTGGCAACCTGGACTGAGACATGCAAGGAGCTGAAGGAGATCCATCCAAGGATCAACTTCACGGGTCTCACAGGCGTAAGGATGTGCTCAGCCTAAAACCCAAAGGCAAGTGCCCAGCATCTGTCCCAGAGCCGCCCTCTGCTCTGCCCAGCCCAGCCAGCTCCCGGCTCAGGCCCACCCCAGGCGAGTGACAGGTGGCCAGCTCTGACCACTCAGCCAGCCTCTGCTCTCTTTGTCCTCATCTTTACCCCCACCATCTCTCTCTGTGCCCCTCCCCAGCTGTTACTGACAGGAATGAGCACTCTCTTGCCACAGAAATGGAAACTACTCAAAGGAAAAAACTGGGAACGCTGTGTACTCCAGAGTCACAAAAGATTTAAAAGTCATTCTCCCTACTGGAGGTCTCATTGACACTGGGCAGAAACAACAACAAAATAAAAACCTGTCGAATGGATTGTGCAATAAACAGAAATGCTGCAGGGGCAAGACTCGTGGGGGCGAAGAGGGAAGGGAGGGGCAGCAGCACAAAGCCCCCAGTGCGAGAAATTGAGTCCCCAGTGCAGGGGTGCTGGTTGCTGCATGACGCTGGAGGAGGGCGTGGAGCGGTTCCCCTGCCCCACTTCCTGAGAGGCCCCCAGTGCCCGCAGATCCTCTCCTCTCCATGCTAGAACCACGGATCCCCGCATCTCAGCTGCTCCACAGAAATCCTGGGCTCAGTGTGCCTCCGAGAGCTGACCAGAGACGACTGCACCAAAGCAAAGCCGCCTGGCCCAGCAGGGCCTGGGATAGCAGCAAAAGCGCCCAAAGCTCCTAATTCTCAGGATCTGGATCTGGACGCCACTTCATCAGGGAGGCTTCCCCCAATTTCCCATTTTCATTCTTTCACTCAACAAATGTTATGGAGTAAATATTTCTTGAGTGACCCTGTGGGCTAGATGTCCTTATAAAATGATGGTAATTAACTCCCTGTACATAGTTATTTCCTAGGGTCCATTCCCATCCCCAGCCCACCAGCCTTTGCAGAATAGTGAACTAC
This sequence comes from Galemys pyrenaicus, assembly GCA_019455555.1. Taxonomy (NCBI): domain Eukaryota; kingdom Metazoa; phylum Chordata; class Mammalia; order Eulipotyphla; family Talpidae; genus Galemys; species Galemys pyrenaicus. The sequence goes on from JAGFMF010011823.1 coordinate 10,486,324, forward strand.
AGGAGAACAGGAGCCAATTCTGTCTTGTTAGCATTGCTGGTCGTGCAGATGAATGAATGAACAAATGAACGAGCACACGGTCGAGGCCAGCACCGTCCAGTAGAAAAGTTAATAGAAAAGTTAGTCACAGGAACTCCCTGGTGGCCCAGTGGGTTAAGCACAGTGCTATGAAGCAGACTGCAGCCACTGCAAGTTCGATCTCTGCCACCAGCCAGGGAGGGGACTGACTCACATGGCGCAGCAGCCCTCTCCTGTCTCACCTGCTGCTCCCCTCAGCAGTGTGTTTCAGTCAATCTGCCTGTTCTGCTCTTCACTCTGTCTCTGGTGAATCCTCTCACCCTCCCCCCACACCTCTGGTCTGTACCCCAGTTCTTGTATGCATGAATAAACCTTTTTTTAAAAAAGTTAGTCACAAAGATAAGTCACACATAAAAGTTTAAGTTTTCTGTTTTAAGAAGAACCATATTTTAAGAAGAAACAAGAATTGGGTGAAATTAAGCTTAGCAATACATTTTATCTAACCCCATATAGCTAAAATAATATCCTTTCCACATTTCATCAATATGAAATAATTACAAAAGAGGTATTTTGCATTCTTATTCTCATGCTAAGTGCTCAGAATCCAGTCTATAAGGTATGTCATTCTGGCAGCCTATCTCAGCATGGACCAGCCTCATTTCAAGAGCTTCGAGTCACAGGTTTTGACCACACTGGCTAGTGCACACCTAGGTTTCCTTGGTCTCACCGGTACACTTTTTCCTGGTCAAGTTGGAGGGAAAATACTGCTTTAATCTAGGAAACCATATAGCTGACATTCTGAGGGCCTCCGTGTTAGACTGCCTAACTCTTACTGCTGTGGAGTCCTGGGAAAGCTATATAACCTCTTTGTGCCTCAGTTTCCTCCTCTAAAAAGCAAGGGTAATGACGGTATCTATATTATTGGAGATATGTCTTAATGAGTGAGTCCCATAAACCCTCAGGACAATGCCTGTCACCTGTATGTATACTCAATATGTATATACTCAATAATGCGAGGCATTTAATATTTTTATTTGTAGCACAGATATTTATGTCCACTTCCTGCCCCAGGAGGTGGAGCTAGCTCTAATCTACAGCCTGTAGACCATATCTACATTCTGCCAGTAGTCCAAAAGAAACAGCAATATCCATTTAGAGCTGCAGGTTGAACACATTAGCTCATGGGTGCTGCACGTTGTAGCTCAGCCAGAGAGACTGGCTATCACATGCACGTTGTAAAGACCAGAAAAATCACTTTTGATGCAGATGGCGATGAGGATTTAGACTCAGCCATGGCACACAGCACCACTGGAAAGTACCAGTTTATTTTTTTTTCATTTTTTTATTAAAATATTTTAAAATTTACATATACTTGCCATTAATTGTAATCCCCATGTATTCCCCATCACCATCTCACCA
>JAGFMF010011823.1:10493149-10543130 GCA_019455555.1 Galemys pyrenaicus
GCTGAGGGGAGCAGCGGGCACAGCAGGAGAGGTCTGCTGCACCATGTGGGTCCCCTCCCTGGCCGGCAGCAGGGATCGAACTCATGCTGCAGCGGCTGCAGTTTGCTTCATAGTGTGTTGCTTAACCCACTGCGCCACCAGGGAGGCCCACTAAATCTATTTTTTAATGAATGAATATGTAAACTCACAGTCACATTACCCCCACCTTCCCACAGCACTTTTTTGTCATGTTATAATTATTGCTTTACTTTCTACTTTCTCTTTATACTAGGAATATGAGGACAGCAAAGAAACATTGTTAGTCTTTCCACCTAGTAAACAAGCACAGTCCCTGCACAAGCTTTGCTTAGTAAACAATAACAATACAGACTGCATCAGACTCGAAACCTGGCATCCTCATGAATTCTTTTCCTTAATCTTCATGACAATCTCAGGAAGACAATACTGGGAAATGGTTTGCTCAACCCTCACTGCAAAGCCAAAGACTGTCCCTCAGATTTCTGTGCAGCTCCCTGGGGGTTTGCATATAAATTATGTTCCACTGAATCTGCATGAGTTTGGAAAGATGGAAATGAGGCAAGAGCTACTTCTTCACCCTCTGGAAGTTTTCCTTCTGGCAAGCAAGCGTGTGGAGATGTGAGATCTTTCTGAAGCAGCACTGAAGCCTTTTTCTAGTGCCTCAGAGCCGTGGCAACAGAAAGCTTGGGTCAGCTCTGCCACAGGAGTCACTCCAGGAGGCAAGATGGCGATTGTTCCTCCAGCCTTGCCAAGCTGTGTAAGCAAAGCCCTCCCTGTGTTCAATCCTTTCTGCTTAAAATACTTAGAAGAACTTCAATGTGTGGTGGTGGAGGGAAACTAGACCACGTGGTGATCCTACAGTAGTGTATGCACAGAGGGCAGCAGAAAGCCACACACCCAAACCTGTGTAGTATTAGAAACCTCAAAAATTAATGTTGCCTCAATAAGGACTGAGGATTTCTGCTTCTTGTACTTGCTGAACACAGGAATTACTATCATTACCTCCACTTTCCAGAAGATAAAACTAAGGTATGGAGAGGGTGTTAATTCACCAAGATTCAAAGATCATAATTCAAAGTCCAGATTCTTGGCCCAGACTCTCCCAACAGGATAACAAAAGAGGGGTAGAAGGACGGGAGGAGGCAGATTTGGCAGTAAAACTCATGAAAAACTGAGCACATTAGTACTAGTTAACTACTAGCAAAATATGTGCAAAGATTTACCTACAAGTTTGTTTCTCAGACTATGATTTAAAACAGAAGATAGTCAGATAGTGCCACAAAGTTCACTAGGAAGTGGTTAGAAGAACTTTATGATGGCACATTCTGCAGAGTTCGAAAATAATGCTGTATCAGGCAAAATAAAAGAATATGGTGTACATCTATGTGTTAATAATTTGAAAACCTGAATAAAATGAAAATTTTTCCAGTAAATGGTTTATGAAAATTCACTGGAGAGAAAATATATATTTGATAACAATTGTCAAAGTTGCAAGCAATTGGCTCAGAAAAAAATCTGGCCTCAATGGCAGCATGGTGAATTCTCTTAAACTTTCAAAGAACTAATAATTGCAAGGATAATTTTAAAGATCTGCTATTACCAAGTTGTAACTCCAAGTTCAGTGAGTGCCAAGCATCCAGGAAGTCAAGGCAAAAAATGAAATTCAGCCTCTCTTGCTGCTTGGTAAACAGCACCATCATCTTCTCAAAAGAAACAAAGTTCTTCTGATCTTAAATTCCAAAAGTTTTCCAGATACAGAAGTAAAGCTTTCCATGTCTTTTCAAAATGTCTAAATACTTCTGACTTGAAATCCTGATAATCCTTAATAAAGAAAATTCAGCAATACATTAAAAGACTAATCAGGCTATTTTTATTACAAAATTACAAAAATAATTCAATATTAAGGAATCTATTCATGGGGCCTCCTTGTGGCCTAGGTGCTAAGTCCCAGCACTATCATACTGTCACTCTGCAGTCTGAGTTTGATCCCTGGCCAGGGAGCTGACCCATATGGCAAAGAAGACGTCTCCTGCCTCGCCCGCTGCTCCTCTCAGCAGTGTATTTCTGTAGATCTGCCTGTTCTGCTCCCCACCCTGCCTCTGGTGAATCTTCTCACCTCCCCCCACGCTCACACCTCTGACCTACCTATACACCAGATCTTGTATGCAAAGTAATCTTTTTAAAAAATCTATTTATATGACTTTATATTATCAGGTCAAAGGAGAAAAATCATGTCATCATATACTTTCCTAAGATGAAATTCAGTCATTTTAATGCTCATTCCTCAAAAATTCTTAATAAGATAGGATAATATAGATACAAGAATATGTGTTATGTCAGTAACATAATATTTATGAAATCTTTAGGGAGGGGTGGACAAATAAATACATAAAACTCAAGAGCCAGCTTATCACCTAATGGTGGGTTAGTATAAAATATGCCTGTTAAAATCAGTAAAAGTCTATCCATTACTCTAGTATTGACTAGCAATATTCTGGTGGTCAGTGCAGCCACTCAAGGCAGCTGTGTATTTCCGCTTTCTACAAATGCCAGCCATTGCTCCATAGATCCCTGTATTGAGCCAACTGAATGCCAGCTAGGTTCTGAAATAGCCTTCCTCCATACTCTCCTGTCCACTCCCCTCAGAGCTCCCTTAACCAGCACAACCATGAGATGACACATAACAATGTTCATTCCCTTTCCATACATACCATCAACCAAAACTTTTCCCAATCCATGTGTCCCCAACTGGTCCTTCACCTCCCCTTGGGCTGTCTGGAGTCCCTCACAACCCAGCCAGTCCTGAGTAAGTCCTGCTCCTCCCCATCTCCTCAGTATGACCAGGCAGATAAATACAAATGGAGCAGCGGCCACCATGCGGCCCGTGGGTTGCACAGAACTCTCCCTGATAGCGTAAGTTCTTTGTAACATAGCAGTTTCTAGAGCATAAATGTCTTACTTGATTGCAGAGTTTCAGGTCAGAGTAGCAGACAGTGGTGCACTCAACTAGGAACTTCTGTCCTTGGAGAGCCATTCAAAGTGCAATTGTTACCTTGCCTGCCTGTGTTTAAAGGCTGTCTAGGGGCCTCCCTGGTGGCACAAGCTGTTAAGGGGTTACGGCACAGCACTATGAAGTTATCCACAGCCACCTTAGCGTGAGTTCAATCCCAGAACAGGAAGGCGACCCACATGGCATGGCAGACCTCTCCTGTCTCACTGCTGCTCCCCTCAGCAGTGTATTTCAGTCTCTATGTCTGTTCTGTTCCCCACTGTCTCTGGCGACTCCTCTCACCCCCACATCTGTGGCCTGTACCCCAGTTCTTGTATGCATAAATATTTTTTAAATAAATAAAGGCTATCACAGGGCAACCCTGATGTGAAATGATTCAGCCTGAGTGTGGGTCCTCACATGCACGCTTAAAAATCCTTGTAAGACCCAACTGCAGGCACACACAAAAAGGTTAATAATGGGTTTATTTACAAAAGGGGAAATGAAGAGAGGAATCACCCAGGGAGAAAGAGAGATAAATTGGTGAATGTGTCCTACCAGTTCCGCTGAGCTGGGACCCCAATAACACGCTGAAAGCCAAGGAAAACCAACCAATCCATGCCCACAGGTCTCTGGTTATACAACAAGCCTGTCTGCTTATTAACTCCACCCCTCGTTCCCAGCAGTCCTCCCTTTGGTGACGATGACATTATGGGATTTGCAGTCCTGGGTGCCTTGGATCTCTTTGGCTTGGGCTGGGGGGTGGGGGTGCATAAAACCTGAGTTTGTTCAGGACATCTTCTCTCCCAATATGTCCTGCACATCTGACTGTCTCCGTAGTTCACTTGTTAATATTATATCTTATGCCTGCTTCCAAAATGGAACTATCTTGCCGTAAACAAAAATTTAAAAAACAGCAAAATTTCTTGGGAGTACTAAGCTTCCCGGAAGCCAAGGCAGGAAACGAATGCAGCATGCTACACAGTTATATAGACATAGAAGTAGCCCTTCCTGCTGGCAAACCATGCTGTCAGCTTCTCGAAAGAAACCAAGTTCTTCCTGACATTAAATTGCCAGAAAAGAACACACTCCTGTGCTCGGCCTCAAGCATTTTCACTGCATCATTAACTGACCTTAGGCAATTTGACCTCAAGGCAATCTGGCCTAGTAAAAGAGAAAAGAACAAAAATACAAATGGGACATTTCAAAGGATATGGGGGCATGACTTTGCATGGCTATATTGCGTAAACAACTGATTTTCTTTTTTTTATAAAGGAAAACGAAAAAAAACTCAAAGAGGAATTTCAAATGGACATAAAGAAACACTTGGACTCTACCTAAACACTTGGCTTCCAAGACTTTTTCTTCTAAGTCTTTTGTTTGTTCCTAGTATTACACATTTTTTGCGTGTATTCTTCAATGCTCAAACTTTTGGGCAATATGACATTTAAGAGCATAGAGTCAGATTGCACAGCAAAGTACTTGAAAATAACGCGCATTTTTGCAGAGTTGTTTTCTTAGGTCATCAGTGGAGAAATTAAACCAAACAAACAACTAGCTCAAATATATTAAATAAAGTCTGTGAAGGTGGTTGACTGATGGATTCATCAGTGGAGAACAGAAACCACCCCCCCCCCCAGTTTGTCCTTTCCTCTTTTATGCCAAAATTGCCTAACAGCCAATGAGTTAATGAGTTTTGCTGTAAAAAGGCTTGAAGTTGTTTGCAGCGAAAGTACTTAGATCCATCCTTTCAGAAGTAGCTTTCAGAATAAAATTATTTGGTAAGAATTCTGCTTTAGAGACTAAAAGACTGCCCATAAATTTAAGTCTTTTATTGGGAGACACCTCTGTAGGAGGAGGGTATTGGCATAACGCAAAAATAGGAGGGAGATTAAAAAAAAACTAGCTGAGAGTCATTACAAATATGAAAAAAAAATCTTAGTCATTTCTTATATGTGAAAAGTGCTACAAAGCCTGAAAAAAAAGACTCTCCACAAAGTATTCTTCATTATTGTTATTCATCAGGATAAACGAGTGGCTTGTTTTCAATTTTTGTGTGTTGAAGTCAGTGAGACATGATGATAAAGTTCCAAGACAACGGTAAATTACTAGTGCCTCTTATTAGAAAGCAGCATTTTTCTTTTGGGGGCTATGTATTGCCATTTTTCTTATTCATTACTGATGCGGCATCAAGCTGTGAGCTTCTGCAAGACTGAAAATAATCCATGCAACCAATCTTCTTTAACAAACTAATCATTTCTCCCCTTCAGGAAGTACATGCTATGAACACTGGTGATGATCATGAAAAATAACAGTATTTATAAGAACCCACTGGGCTCCATGCTTTCTTCAGTATAGCTAAGGAAACTGAACTGTGTTTAATAATCTTCCCGGCATATGCTATTTTTTTTTAATGAGTCTATAGTTTAGTTTTTATTTTTTTTAACAATTTATTTATTTAATTATATTTGACATCATTTGTATTCCCCAGGGAGTTCCCACCACCATTCCACCCGTGCAGCGTCACCTCAGTCCCTGACAGGGGCTACCACACCATTTTAGGAAAGAAGTTCTCAAATACTTTGTTCTCGGGCCCCTTTACACTCTGAAAATATCTTAAAGACCCCTAAGGTGATTTTGCTTAGGTGTCTTGTAACAGTTTCAATATTTGCTGCATTAGAAATTAAAACAAAAAAAAATGTAATATGTATTTGTTAACGATATTTTAAAACCTATTAATAGTTTGAAACAAAACTTTATTTTCCAAAGTAAAAACATTAATGAGTAATACTGTTTTATATTTTTGTAAATTTCTTTAGTGCCTGACTTCATAAAAGATAACTGAAGACTCACAGCTACTTCTGCATGCAATCTGTTCCAATATTACACATCATGTAGCATCTGGAAAACTCCACTACATACTCATTTAAAAAAAGTGAAAAAGGCAAATAACAACTTGGTATCATTATTATTAAGGTAGATTTGACCTCACAACCCTCCTGAGATTATTTTAGGAGGTGCCATGTTTCTCAACATTTTGAGAGTTGCTCGTTTTGGATAAGACTGCTCTTATGAAAGCTAAAATTAGGTTTACTGTTGCTAACTGGAAACAAAGTCTCAATGATATTTAGACAAAAGTTTCCTAGACAGGGCCTCCCTGGTGGCGCAGTGGGTTAAGCAACGCACTATGAAGCAAACCACAGCCACTGCAGCACGGGTTCAATCCCTGCCGCCAGGCCAGCCTAGGTTGTGACCCAAATGGCGCAGCGGACCTCTCCTGACTCACCCACTGCTCCCCTCAGCAATGTGTTTCATTCAGTCTGCCTGTTCTTTACCCCACTCTGTCTCTGGCCAATCCCCTCACCCCCCACACCTCTGGCCTGTACCCAGTTCTTGTATGCATAAATGACTTTGCCGGCAGACATCAGATTTTATGTGACCTTGCTCTCCTGTCTGCTAGAGTCAGGAAGGGTCATTTTCCAAAACATTTTACAGTAAGTTCACACAGTCTCAAGAGGAAAGCATTAGAATTAGAAAAAAATTCCATACTATATATGGAATACTTCTAAACAGAAGTAGAAAATAGTGTCTACTTCAAGGGATTTAAAACTTAAAAGCATAGTAGAACAGGGTGGTCCCCAGGAAAAGGGTAGGTTCCAGGTTCCCTGCCCCACCCAAGGGAGGGTGGAGCTGGCAGAGAGAAAGCAGCTGGAAAGGAGACTGGAGTAGGAAGGAAGAGAGATGGGGAACCAGAAGGAGACTGGGGGAGGCACACGGAGCAGAGAGACATGTGAAGAAACCACACTTGCTTCTCAGCCTTGGGCTAATCGAAACAGAAGTGGGTGAGAGGCGCATAGAGAGGTTAACAAAGGCAGCTTTTATCTTGATTTTGTCCCTTCTTCCTATGGGTTCCCACCACAAGGTGCCTTAGAGTTGTGGCAAACCTTTGGGCCTCAGTGGCCCTGCTTTGGGTCAAACATGTTTGGCTGGGCCAAACCCATGAGGGGATGGGTAACTTTGGGTGCTTGATTTTAGAAACATTATTCTTTTCTTGTCTTTGTTGCACACTAATTGTATTAAAGTTCCTTTCTATTGGTCTTATACGTTTTGTCTTGATGCAGCAGGTGGCAGAACCTATTTAGAGCAGGCAGGTTTGGGGTGCCCCTCTCCCTTCCCTGTAACAGTAGGCTAAATGCTTTCCTCTTGAGACTGTGTGAACTTACTGTAAAATGTTTTGGAAAATGACCCTTCCTGACTCTAGCAGACAGGAGAGCAAGGTCACATAAAATCTGATGTCTGCCGACAAAGTCATTTATGCATACAGTAGGCTAACAGCATATAATGCGTTACTCTTCAGAACACTTGCTGCTCCTTCAGCTGCTTCCCTTAATGGGCCCTCCCCCTTCCCTTAATGGGCCCTCCCCCCTGATACTCTCCTGACAGGAAGAACATACTTTTTCCACCATATTGTGTTCATGTCTGCCCATCTGACTCACTTTGGCCAATTAATTGTGAGTGGAAATGACAAAAGCTGTTTCTCAACAGAAGCTTTAAGGGCTATCACATGACTCCTACATCCCTCCTCTCCTTTACCGTGAGAACAGCAATGTCTGAGGAAGGACATGCCTCCTCAGCCCAGCCCTCTAATGAAGGTCACCTGCAGCAGAGTTGGTGGCGCCACAGGAACAGCCACAGGGAGAAGAGCAGCGGGTAGTCCACCGACATCTTTGGAGTCATTTGTTACTGCAGCATAACTGCAACTCTACCTCATGTGTTTCTGTGTTACTCCTCTACATTTAGTGTTTGGTTTTTTTTAAGGATTTATTTATGCATACAAGAGCTGGGGTACAGACCACAGTTGTGGGAGGTAAGAGGTTTCACCAGAGTGGGGAGCAGAACAGGAAGATGGACTGACATACACTGCTGAGGGGAGCAGCAGGTAAGGCAGGAAAGGTCTGCTGCACCATGTGGGTCCCCTCCCAGCCAGTGACAGGGATCAAACCCATGCTGCTGTGGCTGCAGTTTGCATCATAGTGCGTTGCTTAACCCATTGCGCCACCAGGGAGGCCCCTACATTGTCTTTTCAACATAAAAATTTATACAACACACAAGTATTCATTTAGTTTGTCACAATACTTGTTAAGTACTATTATTGTTCCTGCTTTACAAATGAGAAGCCTCAAGCCTTGAGAGGATGAATAACTTCCCCAAGGTCATCTGTCAGCATGTGTATATTTGTCTCATTTTTAATGACTGATAATATTCACAATATTAATATACTATAATTTATATGACCAGTTCCTTTTTGATGAACACTTTCAAACCATGTTACATGTTTACCATTACAACAAACATCCCTACACAAACATCCTTCTATACATAAGTAACGACACTTGCAGGATAAATTCTTAGAATTTTGGGTCAAAGAGGATGGAAATTTGAATTCTGATACCTCCTGTAAAATTGTATCTTCTTAACCTTCAGTAATTTGTGGTCTGAATCAGTGTTTACCATGAAGCATGGTCGCCTGTGTTAAGCAGCCTGGGGACCTTAGCAACAGCCTTTTGCTCAGTTCCTGGTATGCAACTTAGTCCCTTAGAGACCACATACGGCCATGAGGCAGAATGGACTTGAGGGGTCCCATGACTCCTGACCCTTACTCATTCCTTAGTATGCAACTACACGACTCACCTCTTGGGATGTAGCCATGTCATATCTGATCATGCATAGCTGCCGATGGAAACCCACTCAGACCCTTATAGAAACTGTAAGCAGATATAAGCCCCTGACTACCTACAAAGGCGGTCAGCTTTGGGATATGAATCCCCTGAGTCAGCACCAGTGTATTAAACCTGCTTCTTGATAGCCCTGGTGTCCATGTTTCCTCTGTGCCACATAACAATCCAACCATGTTTCCCAAAATACTCTCCTTGGGTACTGTTTCGGAATGGCTGCAGCCTGGAGAGCATTCTCCTCTTCGTCCCTGACGTAGTGGGTTAATGCCTTCTTTCTCTGCTCTCACACACAATGCATTTGGGCACTCTGGCTGGAAGTGGGCTTTGTTCTGCTCTGAACTACACAAGAATAATTCATCTATCTGAAAGGTAACTTGTATATTGATCCAGAAACATTGCAGGAGTGTAGCTTTTTCATTGATTATTTGATCATGGGGCATTTCATTTCTATCTACTTCTGCCTTCTCTAACTCAGATAAAAAAAAACAGGTAACCCTGAGCACATAATTTGTCTCAGTGAAAAGCATTTGCCTGCCAATTCACATTAGCTCAAAAAAGTGACCCTGCAAATCTCCAAGTCATTCAGAACAATAGATTCCAGAGACGACGCTTCCAACCAGCCTTATTCTTGTTTAATATTTGTGCAGAAAACTAAAGACGCATTTAGTCTGACGCAAATTGCATCTCATATTTTCTTGTAATGAAGCAAAAGCAAATCTAAAACATCTCTCAATAGAGTGAGCCCACATTGACAAGAGCACTTGTAATCGCTTCCATTCTGTGTTCTTAGGCAATTTACAACTGCAGTCATTGAATTAATAACAATCAGCTGGGATTCACAGAGGCCTAATACCCAGCAGTCCATCGGGGGACTGCTGGCCTGACATTTAAATATTTATTGATGATAATTGGATGACAGGCAGCACCAGGTTGAGCCAGAAATAAATTCAATCTGCCTGCACGAGCACCCTAGCCAGGATTCCGCCTCAGACCACAAACATGCAGGTCCAAGAAGTGTGTATGTTGGGGGGGGGGGGGTGTATAGTGGGGGAGAGGCTTAAAGATAGGTGAAAACTAAGAAATCCAGTCTTGTTAATGCTTGATTTAAGGTAAAGTTAAACTCCTTAACCCCTTTTTCTTCAGCAATTGTCAACAAAGGGAAAAAAGAATTTGGAAGTCAGCAATGTTTTCCTTAATTCTAGGTTCTTACTCCTTTTTTGAAAAATATTTGAGTGCTATTAGGCACCAGGAATTCAATCTGTTTAGAGACTCAAAGGAGGCCCAGAGCCAGGGGAGGAAAAGGGAGAAGGTAAGACAAGGGAGGGGAAAAAACTGTTCATAAGGAAACCGTTAGAAAAAACATGATTGAAAATCCTTTTTCAACCTCTGACCTACCTCATTAGCACTTTGAAATATTGAATCATTTTACCCCAAAGATGATTCAATTTGCTGGCTCTACCTAATGAATAGTAAAAGTACAGTTAATTGAACATTAATGTTAATCACATTATTTGAGTACTAGTCAAGATATCCCATCTTATGCTGCAATAACAAAACCCCCCACATCTAAAAAACTACATTGGCTTATTGCAACTCTCACCACTTGTCCATCTCAGACTGCCCCAGCCTTCTGCTCATCAGAGTCACCCAAGATCACAGCTGAGAACAGCCAATGCCCTTCCAGAAGCATCACCCTGCAAAGGCAATTAAAGGTCCTGGCCTGGAAGTAAATAGCTCTAATGATGACCGTAAAGGCAATGCCTGAGACAGATCTGGCTTTGCATCCTTTCTCTGCTTCTCACTAATCCTGTGAATTTGAACTTATCCCTTAAGCCACTGGCGGTTTAGATTCCTTATCTGAAAATATATATAATTTACTCATAACATTGCTATGAAGAATAAATGAGAAAATAAATATGCAGACCCTAGCACACGCCTGGGGTTCAAAACGACAGACTTGTTTCTGACCACATTAAAAGCTCTCCACGGGGTCCAGTGGGCTCACACAATTGTACGTTTTTGTTCATTTGCACATTATGCACAGAATTCCTTAAATTATATTTTGAAACAAAACAAAAGCATGTTTCAGTGCTTTCACGACTACAAACTGTGGTTTCTAGAAGTTCAACTTTGTACACGGGAAAAGGTGACCTGAAGGTAATTGAAGAACTGAGCCCAAAGTTGTTCCATAGTCAAGAAGATTTAACATTCAACGTTGTCTCCTGACTCCCATTACAATGCTTCATCTCCTCGCTTTGCCCTTCTGGGATGGGGATAAGAAAGGAGGACAACATGGTACACCCTGCGAGAACAGTTTTGGCAGAAGTTTCTAGACAAGGATCAGTACGTTAAAAGGTCATTGTCACTATTCACATCCAATGATCCCGCTTCACATCTCTGTTTCCCATAACATTGGATTGTTGGAAAACCAAAAATGAAAAGACAAACTGGGGACACTTGTTGGGGAGGGGGAGGGGGAGGGTTGAGGGCAGACGGGAGCACGGGGGACTGAGGTGATGGTGCACTGGTGATATGGTGATGGGGAATACATGGGGATTACAACTGATGTCAAATATATGTTCATTTTAAAATTTTATATAAAAAAAACATTGGATTGTTGGAAAAATCATGATGCATTTTTGCTTGAAAAACGTAGAAAGATACAGCATGACTTTTCCAACAACCCAATAATTAAGAAAAATTAAAGAGATCAAAAACGATTATACTTCTAATAAGCACAATAAAGGCTAACACTTATTAAAAACTTATTAAGAACCAGGCGTACAGCTAAGAACTTTCAGAACATTAGCTTATTTAATCCTCACACTAACTCTAGGAAGTAGAGATACCCAGATTTGCAGGTGGGAGAATCAGGAACCATGAGGAGAAATATCTTGTTCCAAGTATCCTAAACAGGGAGAAGCAGAATCAAGAGTCAAGTCCAGGCAATTTATTCTGCAGTGCATGTTTCGTAGCCTTCTCCCTCTGGCTCTGATAACACTAACCATCATTTTGAAATCATGCTTACCAGAAAAAAGGAATAGTGAGAATGCAGTTGCCCCATAGGCTCAAGGCTGTGCTGAAAACTGTAGGTTCATTCAACATATTGTTATACTCATGTCTGTGATTACTCTCAGCACTGCCCTAGCACCAGTTAAGCCATGGGTAAGTTCGTGAACACGTAAAGAAAGAGCAAAAGGATGAACTGGAGAATAGAGAAAGTGGTCAGTGGATATTTACTGTGTGTTCCCAGTAAATACAGTGATTGCAGTGTTGAGAAGCACTCAGCCCCAGAGGATCAGACACATGGCCTCCCTGGTGGCACAAGGGATTAAGCACCACACTAGGAAGCATCCACAGCCACTGCAGCATGAGTTCAATCCCCAGCCAGGGAGGGGACCCACATGCTGCAGCAGGCCTCTCCTGCCTCGCCCACTGCTCCCCTCAGCAGTGTATTTCAGTCTGCCTGTTCTGTTCCCTACTTTGTCTCTGGTGAATCCTCTCACCCTCCACACCTCTAGCCTGTACCCCAGTTCTTATATGCATAAATAAATCTTTAAAAAAGTAAAAGAAAGAAAGAAACATGGGCACTGACAACCTGTAGGCAAGGTAGAAGTCAACCCAAAAACTACAATCATGTAGTAGTCGCCAAAGTTATCAGTTTGTTAGCAGTGATGAACTAGCTTCCTTGTACTCAAGAGGGTTGAATAAATCCCTTTGGCTTTTTAACTGTCAGGGAGATTCAGAAATAACTTAAGACCCTATTCTGCTTCAGTCGTGTGTGGACTTGCAGTGCACAAGACTACAAGTCGTCTTTCTCGCAACTATGTTTGGAAATGGGCAACACACCATACTCATATCTTATCTTTGTGCCCATTGTATGACCTGTAGGCAGGTCATTACTTCCCTTTAGGCAGGAAATGACTCAATCACATGGCCTGGGAGAGGAGCCACTGCGCCTGTGTCACCAACACCCAAAACTGCTTTGTCAAACCAACAATTCAGATAGTCTTTATGGAATTACAGTCTTGGCAATAACCACCAGACTCGATCAGCTCCCACTCATAGTGCCGTCACTCATTCTTCAGTGCTCTGAGGAGCCCTGGGGTTTGTGCAGGGCTCATGAACTGCTGCCAGGACAGGACGGGGGAAAGGACTCAATTGGATGGAGCGTCTGCCCCACACCCACCACCAAGGCTTTTGCTTTATTGTTTAATATCTCAGGACTGTGGCTTTTCACTTGAGGAAGGACCTCAAGTAGTTCTTGAAGTTTGAAAGCCACTGTTTTAAGACATGCCCAGATTATGAGAAAGTATTTAGTGAACCTCATCAAAGAGAAGCAGCTGTGTGTATAGCAACATCCTGAATTTCCGGACTAAGGTACTATCCGTTCTGGACAGTGGGCTACTCATCACTGCAGGAAGATCCAGCCTTGTGAACCCACAACTCTATTAACCTAAAACAAGAATACTAGTAATAATAGTAGTAGTAGTAATAAAGCCAGGCAGAGGAAGGAGAAGAGAGATGAACAAAAAGAAATAGAAAAATAACAGAACAGGAGCCTCCCTGGTGGCACAAGAGGTCAAGCACCGCACTGTGAGGCATCTGCAGCCACGGCAGCCCGAGTTCTACCCCCAACCAGGGAGGCAGCCCACATGGCACAGCAGACCTCTCCTGTCTCACCCACTGCTCCCTTCAGCAGTGTGCTTCAGTCAATCTTCCTGTTCTTCTCCCCATTCTGTCCCTGGTGAATCCTCTCACCACACTGCACACCTCTGGCCTGTACCCCAGTTCTTGTAAGCATAAATAAATCTTTAAAAAAAGAAAAAGAACAGAACAAAATTACCATGGAAATACTATCTTGTTATCTTGTCTCATGGGCATTTTCCCATCTTCTTTATAGAAACTTCCTGCCCAGTGAAAGAAAGGTGCACTCAGCCTGAAGTTGAGAGACAAGAGATGCTGAGTAGAAGCCTTGCTAATATTCCAAAGGTCTGTGGTAACCTATGGACTCACAGTTCTGCTGAGTCTACCGGAAAGAGAAACCAGAACCCACGCTAAATGGTCCGGCTCTATCTCCAGGCAAAACAGCAGGCAGACACGCTGGCACCAAAGATACAACCAAGAAGACACTGAAACTCATCTCTGTTTACAGGTCTGTGATTCCAAAAGAACCCGATAGCAAGTCTTTGACTCCAAAAGCATTAGACAGTTTTTACCCTGGTTGCCCCTGAAATGAAGCAGACCTGTGCTATTCTGGTGTTCGCCCGTTAAGCAACAAATGGTATCCAAAGTGGAAAAGCAGGAAGCCCTTCCTGGAAGAATCCAGACTGCAAGTTCCAAAGGGTTGTGCTATCCTGACACCACTGTGTGCAGATCTTTGTCTTCGAGACCCCCTAACCTATTCTATTTCCTGGGGACTCGACAAGGGGAGGTGATCTTGCTGGTCATAGAGGGGAGTGAGAGAAAACTGATGGCAGAATAAAGAGACAGACAGAACGCTCAGCCTGCTTTTAGTTCCTAGACCAGGGCAGCTGTTACATGCAGGACTGATGCTCCATCGCTGGGCATCCTGGGATATCTCTGCCTTATCTTTACTGAAGATCCCTGCCTTCCATCCCCCAGTGTTTTCTACACTGAACTCCTTGCCAAGCAGACCAGGCTGGCTACTGGCCCTGAGGCCATATGCCCAAAGGGCACTTCTTTGAAGCTCCTAGGGTGACCAGTTCTGCCCCTCTGTGATTCCAGGTGAGGCTCCAGTCTCACTGAGGGACATAATTCCCACCATGTACCTCTCTGCCTCGGAACGGTCTACCTGAAAATGTCAAGGTTGAAAAGAAGAGTTCTATGAATTGTGCATTGCTGGGTTTTCTCTGACCCTGAAAACCTTTCTTGATCTTATTTCCAATCTGACTCAGCCTAACAGACACCGAAGTCATAAATTAATCTTTTCTCACCCCAAATAAGGTAACTTCTTTCAAACCAGTATTTCCAAGGCAGCCCCTCATTATTAACTTGGAATAGAGGTTCAGCAGCTTTGCTCTGGGGTGACTTTTCTCCACTGTTCTCATTATGATGGCTACGAGAGAATTTGGGAACATTTTATAGCCCTTAAAGACTGAAATTGTGTTTTTAGAGATTCACTAGCTAATGGGATCTCAGCTTATGTCATTGTCACTTGCAAGTCAATAGGACAGGATCTGAATATGTGTCCTGGGGCCATGTGGCTTCTCACAGTGAGGCATCCCCACAGTCAGGGCCAGCAGAGGCCCCTGGCTGAGGAGGTGGTGTTGTCATGGAAAACCAGGACACTTCACTCCTAGCATTTTCTTAGTCCAGTGAGGGAACAGCTTCAATTCTTATTTTTTTGTTTGCCAACAAGATGTTCCGTTGTCTAGAATTCATCTGTGAAGAGCCCCGCAAGAATTTGGCAGTCACATCAGAGCAAGGGAACTCAAAGTGATTGAGATGGAAAGTTATAGCAGCAACTTTCTAATACCACTAATTCACAACAGAGACGCACAGTCCGTGGGGAGTGAGGCAGCGTTTAGCTCACTGGAAAGGAAAGGCGGAAGGCTCAGTCAGAGGAATGTGAATCATCTCAGTCAAGAACGATCTGAAAGGCAACGACAGCATGCTGCCCAAGGCTCAGAGAGAGAAATGGCCATGGCAGCAGGACCAGGTATGCAGCAAAAACTGAAAGTTGGTGGCCGATGTCACAGAGCTCTGGTTCTGAATTCTCTCCAGCCCAGCTGTGCTTGCTGTGAGAAGGCAGGACAGAGCAGTCTCTGCTGCAGAGTCCACAGGCTCTGCTTCTTGGACAGTCTGACCCACGACAGAAGCGTCTCTTAAAGTTGAGTGAGCTAGGGGGAAAGTTCAGAAGGAACTTCATTTTGAACTCCAAAGCCCACATGAAATTGCTCTTAGCCTGGATTCCTTAGGCATTCCTTAGATGGAGGTTTCATGCTGTAGTTGGGAAGCGCAACGCCAGGACAGGGAAAGCACAAGCACATGGAGGTGGGGGCAGGAAAGGATGGGGAGTCAGGGCAGGTTTTACTACGCAGCCTACTGCTTCCCACAAGTCTCAACGAGACGCAGCCGTTTCCCAGCAAGTTTACCTGCTTGGTGGGCAACACAGGACCAGAGGGTCACACTATAAAGAGAAAAATGTACCTGAGGACAATCCATGAAAGGGGAGAGTGGAGGAGAAGTTTATTCAACCACCTCCACTCTCACTGGCCAGCATGTGCCCAGGAAGGTTAGCTTCTCTACATTTCCGACTCATATCTGATGGCTCCCTGCTTCCGAGGAAGCCAGTCCTCACTGTGCGGCAAGAGGCTTTTTCTTGTCCAGAGTACTGGGAGGAAGCAGGCTGGGCATCTCGAGAGCCTGACCGTCAGCTCCTACCACGGCAACTGAGATGGAGTAAGTGGCTGAATATAGAAGGCAGGTAAGGCCCAGATAAAGAAGGGGTACCTGAGGTGTGTCCTTAAAATGACATTTAATGGCAACCAGTTTCCCTTGCACCTGATTTTCGACATAGCTGTTGTCAGTTCCAAACCCATCACTGAAATTGGCAGAATCCGGAATCTGCTCATTTGTTCTGGTCTCAGCTAAATGCAATGAAATGGGTAAACTATTCAGATTTTAGACTGTCAAGATATAACATTAACTTCTATAAATCAGTTTAATCTCTGACCTGAGCCACCGTTCTGCTGATAACACTATCAGAGCGGTGGGGTCTCCGTCCTGCCTGCAGAGATCAGAGAAGAACATTGGCTATTTGAGAAATCAGCTGCATTTGTGAATTGATTGGCAAGGATAGGAGAGAAAACCCAACCTACCTCCCTGATTAAGAAAGGAAATGAGATTACCTAGGTTTTGGGGACGAGGCTACAAAGGAGTCAAATATTATTCCCTGAAGAGTAGGTTAAGGACAAAGAAATGTGGACTTTGCTGAACTTCACGGCTAGTCACAGCCCGTTTCATACAAGTATGAAGAGGCTTTTCTCCAGATAACTAGAGTCCTGAATTTGTGTTGGTGCTCCCCTGCCCCTGTGTACCCCCCCACCATCCTCTGTATTCTCAATGTCCAGCCAGCCTCAGAGTTGAACTCAAGGTTGTTAGTGTCTAGTTATGAGACTATCAAATAAACTGTGTCTATAAATACAGGTCTCAAAGGGTAGGTAAGTTTTTTTCTCTCTTTTGTACTATAGCATCTGAGACAAATTTAATCAACTAGCCTCGGTTTCAATGCTATCGAACTTCATCTCACCAAATATAATAAACGTTCATACACACCTGTGGTGCCAGCAGGGTACAGAGCAGCTTCTCGATGATTCTGGCAGACGGGTCAAGGAGGAGTCCTGGAGCCCTTGGTGGCTTTTTCAGGCTTTTATTGCTTCATTATCTCAGAGGTGACCACATACTCGGCAGGCAGGGGGGCCATGGCGGGGGTGGGGGGGCAAGAGGCTGGCAGGCCTCCCAGCCCCTGGCTCATCTTCACTCCCTGGGCTCTCTAGCCTCCCGTGTCTCTGCCACTACTGCAGCTGCTTCTGCCTTTCTCTCTTTCTCTTCCATTCATGCCTTCTCCTGGCATCCTCGTGACGCTGCCCTTACACGCCTGTTTCTCAGCCCAGGTGCGCCCACCTGCGCATGCCCACACCCTACTTGGGGGGGTGCCTGCCATTAGGCCTGTGTGCAGGGCCGCAGGTGTCCATCATCGACACCAGTGGTGGAAGGGCAGAAAAGCCTGATGACGTTTACTTTAGCCTACAACACCACATCTCCCCCAGCCTCACTCCAGGCCTCTCGCAAACCCTGCCTGCCCTCCTGGGGCACAGGACCGCGGGTATTCTGTTTGTGCGAAGATGGGGTGCCAGGTCTCCACTAGGCTGCCCTCAGAGATCTCCATGAGGCCTGCAGTCCTCTGGGCTACTGTAGGGTTAGAGAAATCAGGTCTTTCCACCCTCCCACCACTGTGATGATGGACACCTGTGGTGCTGCGAGCATTCCAGGGTGGGCATGCGCAAGTGGGCGCACCTGAGTTTGACAAGGGCTTAAAGGGGCGGCATCATGAGGACGCCAGGACCTACCAACCGAGCAGCAGCAGTAGCAAAGCTGCCGAGAGGGTGAGATGCGCCGGGGCTGGGAGGCCTGCCAGCCTCCCAGTCCCCCCCTGGCACCCCTGCCTGCCATGTACCTGGCTACCTCTGACAATAAAAAGCGTAAAAGCCACTGAGGGCTCCAAGACTCCTTCCTTTACCCCCTATCTGCTAAGAACCATCCCAAAACTTGCTCCTGTGCCTCCCTTCCTGGCCACTACAGCTACACTATGGACAGAAAAAAACACAGGTCACCCCAGCCCTGGGCTCCCCCACACCCGCACCTCCACGGAGCTTCTACCAACACCCTTCCAAACCATGGCTTGGTGATGATAATAGGGTCCTTTCTCACAAACACTGCTGACAGACATCCAACTCAATAGATCTCTCAACTCAAAAACAAAACCAAAGCAACTTCAAAGAAAAGTTTGTATTTCACAGGAAAGATAGCCTTAGGTAATTATTCACTATTTCCAATTCCATTTTATGAAGCCAACCAAAGTTTTGTTGCTTTGGGTTTTTTTAAAATTTCTTTGCTTTTGGGACCCATAATAATAATAATACAGATGAGAATCATTACTGTTAGCATTATCATCATTTTTTGTAAGTAACAACCATTCTCCTTTTGGCTGGGAACTGCAGGTCTCATTGCCTGTGGCTGGTCCATGTGACCCATTTATGGAGCCTCTCTGGTCCCAGGCTTCTGCCCTGAGTATTGACCTTAAACACGGGAAGAAAGGAAATTCTGTGTTTTTCAAATAAGCAAACTTTTAGAATCCAAAGGAAGTAAAATGTCTTACCCCAAACAAGTGATACACAAGCACGAGCCCAACAAAACCAGAAATTGCTCCTGCCATCAAAAGCTGAAGTTCTTCCACAAACGTCCCAAAGAGAAACTCCAGCTGATGTGGAGCCCTTCAAACCGCCATGCTTTGATCATTTTCCTTCTTTCTGTGTGAGTCACAGGGAAATAGAGGAAAGAAAACAAAAGATCAGAAAAAGAATAAGGATCACAAGAATATTTAGCAGCCCATAAAACTTAGAGACTTAGAAAAACAGATAACATTTTCTGAGCTATATATGTATATGCCTAAATAACAAATGACACTCCATTTTTATTTCTAATTTTACTTAATTTTTCCTGTATGTACAAATCTGTATAACAATTATCACTTCTAATGCTGATACTATGTCATCAGAGTCCAAATTCAAATTTTCTTAATTGCCTTAAGAATATCCTTGGAGGGCCTCCCTGGTGGTGCAGTGGGTTAAGCAACGCACTAAGAAGCAAACCACAGCCACTGCAGAACGAGTTCAATCCCTGCTAGCAGCCAGGGAGGGGACCCACATGGCTCAGCAGACCTCTCCTGCCTCGCCCACTGCTCCCCTCAGCAGTGTGTTTTGGTCAGTCTGCCTATTCTGCTCCCTACTCTATCTCTGGTGAATCCTCTCACCTCCCTGGACTCTGGGCTGTACCCCAGCTCTTGTATGCATAAATAAATCTTTAAAAAAAATCTCCTTGGAATCTGACTCCCTCCTCCCCCATATCCAAGATCCAGTCAAGGAACACACTTGACATGTAATTGCAGTGCTCTGTAAATCTCCTTTCATCTGGGTTAGTTCCAGATATTTTTATCTCTTGTGACATTAAATTGTTAAAGAATTTTTACAGAATGTCCCAAATTTGGACATTGTTTGGTTATTTCTTTTGTTTTTAAGATTTATTTATGCATACAAGAACTGGGGTACAGACCCAAGGTGCAGGGATGATGAGAGGATTCACCAGAGACAGTGGGGAGCAGAGCAGGCAAATCTACTGAAATACACTATTGAAGGGCGCAGGGGGTGAGGCAGGAGAGATCTGCTGCACCATGTGGGTCAGCTCCCTAGCCAGGGATTGAACTCGTGCTGCAGTGGCTACAGATGCTTCATAGTACTGTGACTCAACCTCTTGCCCCATCATGGAGGCCCCATGCTCATTTATTTCTTTTGATCGATTTCAGTTCAGTACTTTGGCAAGAACTTGTGCAAGTGGTAAAATGCCCTCAGGTGTCACACCCGGGCCCACATGCTGATGTGTCCATTATGGTGATGTCAAGTCTGATCTTTTTGTTAATATTTTTCCATCATAAAAATAACTTTTTCACTTTGTATTTAGTGAGATTCTTTGAGACTATGTGAATATGCTCTCCACCAGTAACTTTTCATTCAAAGGTTTTAGCATCTACTTAGCAAATCTTGCTTGAATTGTTACTCCGGTTTTTGAAAATGATGGATTTGTAGTTCTGTCACTCCTCTGTATTGTCTGACATTCTTCTACAAATAGGGTTTTCCCTTCTTTCCTCCCCCATTAATGTAGTGTGGCTGTAGACAGGTATTCTTCTTTAGTGGAATGTATTACGATCAATTACTGTCCTTATTCATTTTGATGCTAAGTTGGCCAAAATTTGACTAGCGGAGCCTCTTTGAGAAAATTCTGTGTCTTTTTTACATGATTTTGAGCACAGTGTGGTGGTGTTTAAAATAAAAGATAAGGGAAATATGGAAAAAGTTAAAAAAAGAAAACACAAAGAGCTGACCAAGAGGCTAGTTAAGGGGATAATGCTATCCTTTTCAACTGAAACAGATGTCATCTTCAGTCAGAGCTTCCCAGTGTCCACGCTGGGGTTCAACATGTCTACGAGTCTGTAGGGTAAATGGGAAAGGTTGTCAGGCTTTTCCGCCCTCCCTCTATTGGTGTGATGACGCACACATGCGGTCCTGCGTGCATGCCTAAGTGGGCATGTGCAAGTGAGTGCACCTGGGCTGAGACACGGGAGTATAAGGGCAAAGACAAGCAGAGAGAGGAGAGAGAGAGAGAGAGAGAGAGAGAGAGAGAGAGAGAGAGAGACAGGCTAGAGAGCCCAGAGAGTGAAGATGCACCAGGGGCTAAGAGACCTGCCAGCCTCCTGGCGCCCCGGCACCCCTGCCTGTCATGCACCTGGTCGCCTCTGATATAATGGTGCAATAAAAGACTAAAAAGCCACTGAGGGCTCCAGGACTCCTCCTTGACCTGTCTGCTCAGAATCATCGAGAACTTGCTCTGGGCCCTTCCTGGCAGCACAGAGCCCCAGCGCAGGTCTGACAACCACCTCTATGAAGGAAATGAGTTCTTTTGGGCAAGTCTTTGCCCAAATGGGTTCAAAATACTAAGTTATGCCTTGTAAATAGCCTGTTTTCAGTGAGGTGTATAAAGGAGTGGGGGGGGTAAAATACAGCCGATTCGTCCTTGATTGCCAAAGGAGTTCCGAGGACCTCAAGATGAAAGTGTAGACGCTATTATAAGACTCCATCACCAGCTAATCCTGAACTTGAGAGGCAACTCTGCAACAAGTGGACATTCAAACACCACCACTAGTAGGAGGCGAGAGACTTACTTCCTCTTCTCTTTGGCCAGAGAGCCCCTTGTGGCTCTGGTGCTGAAGAAACCCCAGGAGAAGCTGCTATGACTGGGATCATCTGCACCTGGTGGAATAAAGCAAGCAAAGGCAGAGTACTTCAGGAGTACTTGGGGACTGGACTGAGAAATACTTAAAGTGGCAGAGAAGATGGACATTTTGGATAGTTCTGCATGAACACAAAGGAAAGAGTCAGATTAACCTGGGTTACAAAAATAAATCGTACTCTACCTGAATGATAAAGTTTTAATTACCCCTAAACAAAGTTTCAATGGGGTTGGGGTTCTGCTATGTGCTGAGTCAGCTTGCTAGTCAGAGGTATTCACAAGGCTTGAACTCCTAGTTCAACATTCCTTCCATCTAGCTAAAGGAAAATGAAGAACTGAAGGATGGAAAGAGAAGAGAGAAAGAAAAGTAGGAGTGACCGTGATCTAGAAGCTATAGATAGAATAGGCTGCCCACAACAGCCAAGCAGACCACACCAGGCGAGCCCCGGCAGGGTCAGGCACGCGCTTTACTAGCTCTGCAGCGGATCAGCAGACGTGTTCTGCAGTGGAATGAGGTGGAGGGAATGAAGGGGAAACTGAATTTCAAGAACCACTACAATGATCACAGAGGAAACAAAAGTCCAGGAGCCAGAGAACAATAAGAGTCAATTCTCAGCCTTCCGTCGCCAATACCCACTATTCCAAAGTATTCATAACTAAGATGCCTTCGTGGAAACACTTCAACAAAAGCACCAGCTCCAGCTTTGATAAGAAGGACAGCCAGTCTCTAATGCAAACCTTGACTTTTCTATCTCAAATCCTCGAACATCATTTACAAGAAAAACACTTTTCTTCCAGGGCTGTTGTATGCATTGTCTGTTGCCTCCCCCTAGTGGTCAAATATGTGATACACACTAAGAGTCCGTTGGTAGAGTCGGAAAATGCAATGACCCACCCACGATAACAAGGATTTCTCTTTATATTTGTGTTGATGGCGCCCTCCCCAGTGTACACATGTAACCTATACACCTATCTTGGCAGCACCCTGTGACACAAGCAGGGTATGTGGTACTAACAAATTCTCTGCCATTGCTTTGGAGTCTAAGTCAAACTGGAGGTTTTGGGGCCAGAGCTGAATTTGAACCCGGGGCTGCTGTGTATCCCTTTTGTGATTTCCAGCCAGCAGCTCACACCCTGGGTGTCTGTTTCCACATATATGAAATGGGATGAACCTGCATGTGCTGTAGAGATGCAATAAGAATGTTATCAGTCATAATCAAACTAGCCTCACCACTGTGCCTGGTGTGGGGAAGGCCTGTCAAATCGGTAAGGCTGTGGTCATTGCTGCTGTCATCGGCATCTCGAGAAAGAGCTTCCACTTCCATTTAGAAAACCATTTATGATTTCTAAACCTGCTTATTTTAACTAATTGAAAAACATCTTCCTATAACTACTTACGTCTACTTTCCTTTGCTCATTTTTCCTTATCTTCCTGTTATATCTTCATTTTTGGTCAGACTCTTAACTCATCACAAGTCATTTCTACAAGAGAAGAACCCTGGCGTTATGGCAGTACCCTCGGATGTGAAATCTCAAGCCCAGAGCCACATGCAAACCCGCAGGATGCCCTTCCCCGCTGTTCCCTGGTCCCTGTAAGAGTTTATCTGTCCACCCCCAGGGAGGAAAGCACAACCAGAAGAGCATGTTCCAACCAGGATTCAGAACATACTCTGGGACCTCATTGCCTCCAGGACCTCATTCCCTGGTGGATAAAGATGAACCAGTGATGAAGGGCAGAAAATTCTGCAGGGAGCTCTCTCAGACACCAAATGAGATTTATTATCACTGAGCAAGCTTATAAAGCACACACACATAGAGTTTAGAGTAATTAGAGACTCATGATATCTGCTCGGGGATGGTGGGAAGTAATTCCTGTAGTCGGCTACCCAAAATAGCTCCAGCACCTGGACCAAGCAGATGTCAGGATGAAGAACAAACCGCCAATTCCTGAGCAAACACCTTTCACACACCAGGAATCACCCAGCAGCCCTCATCACAGGTGCCGGCCTCTGTCTCTGCTTCATGGAGGAGTCAAAGGCAAAACTCCACCAGGTCCCTTGGGGGGTCTTATGAGATAATAAATAGAAGAGAAAGAAAAAAACAGAAATTAAACTCTAAAACTCTTGATTCTAATGCCCCCTTTCGATTGCTAAAGAAAATGCCACTTGTCACCCCCAAAATGCAGAGAACTGGAATTCTGTTTACTTTGCAATAGGAAGATATTGTCCCAAATTCATGCTTCTGGACAGCACTGCCCACACAGCCTAGTCTGTTCATGCATCTCTGCAGCACGGTTAAAGAACACACTTCAGCCTCTAACAGGGCACATAAGAGACAACATCGTGTCATTGTTTCTTCAAAGCCTCCAGTTGCCCTGTAAGCCCATGCCAAGGGCCAAGAGAACCACAACAAACCAAGGACCTGCTCTGCAGAACCATCTCCCCATCCTCAGCAGCTAGAGCCATTTGGGAATTAGAACATCAAATTTGCACTCAACAAATATCTGTTAGATTGAACTGAAGCATTCTATTAAGTATATTGGAAAAAATCTACAATGACTCTGAGTGGTAGATGATGATGAATTAAGGATGCAGGACCAAGAATTGCAGCTCTTGCTCTGGGAGATTAACATTTGTTGAGTACAGCAGCGCCAGCAAGCACAGGGCAGTTTCTCCACCCATTTGGGAAATTGGTAGCATCCCAGGGCCCTCAGTAGCTTTTTCAGACTTCAGTGATCTTTCTACACCAATTGTTGTGAGATAACCAGGTGCAGGCAGGCCAGCAGGCCTCCCAGCCCCCAGCGAATCTTTCCTCTTTGGGCTCTCTGGAGTCATCTCATTGTCTCTTCCTCTCATAGCCGGTCTCCACCATTGTCCACCGCACACCACCCTCTGTGTGACGCTGCCCTTATAGCTCTGACTTCCAAGCTCAGGCGCTCCCACTCACGCACGCCCACAGCACACTCCAGGTGCCACTGTCAGGCATGCATGTAAGACCCCAGGTGTCGATCAATGATGCTAATGGCAGGAGGGTGGACAAAAACCGATCACTGCCATTTACCTTACAATTACCTTCTAAATGCCAGGCACTGAGAGATGCTTGATCCACGTTTATCCTCTAATCTTTGCAATGACCCTATTAGGAAGGTGCTGGAATCCCTGCTGGACAAACGCAAAGCTTGGAGCTCTAACAGCTCAGATTTCTTACCTGTGACCACATAGCCTGAGGAATAGGACAAGGATTTGGAACCAATGCCTGGTGACTCAGAAGTGATATAATTATTGTGCTGACATCCTAAGAGGCAGAAAATGTCACTGTTAGATGAACTGTCACCTAAAAACAGGACACACAAATCAGAGATGATCTTGACCGAAGCACACTTAACAGGCAAGCTGTGCCTCTGCGTAGCCCAGCCTGGACGCCAACATCTTAACTGCCATTATCATGTGGGTAGGACGTCCTTTCAGGAGACTGCCCTGACTCTTCAACTCTATGAAGACAACCAGAAGAAGCAGATGAGCCACATTCACCCAGGGAAAGGAGCTAAGAACAGGCTCCACGTGACACTGCCCTGACTGGGTCACTGGTCAGCTGTGTGATCTTGGTCTACTTCACAAACCTCTGAGTCTCACTTACCTGTACAAGACACTAAGAATCTACTTCATTTCATGTGAAAGTTAAATGAGATGACACTTAAGTGTTTAGCATAGGAGCTGAACACAGCAATCACTCAATCAATGTTCACCATTACTATCATTCCAATTGAAATACAGAATTTTTACTTTATTGCGTTACAATCTCAGTAAAAGATACAGTACAGTGAGATGGACTTTGATTTTTTTTTTAAGATTTATTTATTTATACATACAAGAGCTAGGGTACAAGGCAGAGTCACGGGAGGTGAGAGGAATCACCAGAGACAGAGTGGGGAGCAGAACAGGCAGACTGACTGAAACACACTGCTGAGGGGAGCAGCGGGCGAGGCAGGAGAGGTCTGCCTCACCATGTGGGTCCCCTCCTTGGCCGGCAGCAGGGATTGAACTCGTTCTGCAGTAGCTGCGGTTTGCTTCATAGTGCATTGCTTAACCCACTGCGCCACCAGGGAGGCCCTGGACTTTGATTTTAACTTCCAATCTCTCCTTGTTAGGAATTGATGAACAACTTAACCAGGCACGGCTAACAGAAATGTCTTTGGCTTTGTATTTTTTTTCTGTCTGACACACTCTCCTCCTTTCCCTCTTCACTCCTGAGTCTGTGGGAAGGCCAAGTTTGCAGCTGGTCAGAAATTCCAGCATGACTAGAGTACCCACAGGGGCTGCAACGGAATCTGAGCACAGTTCTTGTGGGGTCTGAGCAAGAGAGCCTTCCACTACCTTGCTCATCAATGTCTTGCATCTGTGGTTTGTCCTTTTCCTAGAATCAGTGTGCTTAATACTAAATGTGTTATTTGCCCCAAGTCCACATATAACTATAGTCACTATCAGTGCATTTTAAAAAGAAAGTTACTTTATCACCATTGTTGGCATATAAATGTAGCACACACCAGTTTGTTCATTCTGGTTCCATAATGAACATGGAGAATGAAATGAAAATGAATAGAACCAGTAAGGAGTATGTGTGTGTGTAGAGAAAGAGAGATGAGCGAGTGATAAGAGATTTATCATAAGGAATTGGCTCATGGGATTATGGAGGCTGACAAGTCCGAAGATCGTCATGGTGAGTTGATGGTGCAGTTCCAGTCTGAAGGCCAGCAGTCTGGGGACTCAGAAAGAGCTGCTGTTTCAGCCAAGTCCGAAGCCAGAGCAAACTAAACTCACATCCCATCTCAAAGAAGCCAGGCAGGGCCTCCCTGGTGGCGCAGTGGGTTAAACAATGCACTATGAAGCAAACCGCAGTCACTGCAGCACGAGTTCGATCCCTGCTGCCGGCCAGGGAGGGGACCCCCATGGCATGGCAGACCTCTCCTGCTGTGCCCACTGCTCCCCTCAGCAGTGTACTTCCGTTGATCTGCCTGTTCTGCTCCCCACTCTGTCTCTGGTGAATACTCTCACCTCCCACGCCTCTGGCCTGTACCCCAGCTCTTGTATGCATAAATAAATCTTTAAAAAAAAAAAAAAAGAAGTCAGGCAGGAAGAATTCTCTCACTTAGGAGGTCAGTCTTTGTGTTCTATTTATCAAGAACACCCTCACAGACGAGCTATCTGTGCACCTCCGGCCCAGTCAACCCATTGCATTAACCAGCACATGTACTAGGAAGCTTTTTCTCTCTGAGTTATAGTTCTGGATTCCCCAGGCTCCTCTAACTTCTGCTCATGATTTACCATGATAAAGGATTTATACTCTGTTCTTTCTGGTAGCAAGTAAACTTCCAGATTGACTATAAACTGAAAAGCAACACCTGTAACACAGAAGCAAAAATTCCTCAAGGAAAATGTCCTGAGCTACACCACCATGAGAAGGAAACAGAAAAAATTCTTGGTGCCAGACAGTGCTGTTTTGAATCCGGATTCTACCTCTTCCAGGTTGGTAGATCTTGGAAATGTTACTTTATCTCTTCAATTCTCAAATTTTCTCATCCTTAAGATGGGTTTAGTCCTCTCCTGCTCTTACGGAAACCAAGAGGATTAAAGTACATATATAAACCACTTGGCCCTCTCAGGTGAGTGACGGGGAGCTTTTTTCATTGTTCCCATGTAACCTCACAATGAGCCCCAGTTGCAGCAACTAGAGCAAGGCTCCCACCCACACATCACCTGCCTAATCGCCATCCTTCACTGCCTGGAGTAGAGTGGTTCTCACATGGTACCCCTTGTTATTTTGCTGCAAGTAAATCAACAAAGCAAACGACTCTAGAAGTGAAGCTAAGAAGAAACAGGCTTAACCTTGATATGTCCCCATAACAAGATGCCACTTCATGTGGTGAAATGTAGGTAACCCTAACCCTCGAACCTATTTTAGGATAAAGAAGGACAAATGGATAAAGGTGAGAAGGCGCTCCAAAGACCTAAACTGACTTCACGGCAACAAGTGTCCAGTTCCCTGGGAACAGGGCCATTACAGACTCGCCTCAGCAAACTCTGACTCCTTTCTTGTAGTCACCACTGGAGGCTGCTCTGCTTCAGTGTGGGGGGTAATGAGAGGGAAACACTACTTTCAGAGTTTAGATTAATATTACTAAGAGCCACCATGCACCAGGCACTTCATATCTTCTCATTTTTCTCACCGACCTCTGGGGTAAATGACTGGCCCTGGGAGACCACTAAAGGGCTGTAACATGTTGTAGTAACTAATAAGCTCCAGTGGCTACTCGTGACAGATACAAAGTGTAAATACCATGTAAGACAACAGTGTGCTGTGGGCTGGAGCACTCATGCAAAACTCTCCTCCATGCAGGGACACAGCACCCAAGCCCCTTGGTGTGGCTCCCTTAATCCCCAGCCCTTGGTGCTCAGCCATGGAGACCTCTCACCTGCACATCCTTGAGGGCAAGAACACCTCTATTCCAACTTACTAGTTACTTCTTCCTCAACTCACAGGTGCTGGGGGGTACCATCAGCTCTTGTCTACTAAGGTCCAGGACAGTCCCACTGGCTCTCTCCCACACGTGTTTCATGTCTACGCCATGACAGGCACATAAACTTTGTTCTGATGTTCCGCACAAATGAGGTTGCTTTGTGTTCTTTATGCACATGTGGGTAGGAAATGCAGTTAGTTTATTCAAAGAAGGTATAAGGTTACAGGCGAAAGTTGCTAAGATTGTTAGTTTTATCTGATTGGACATGTTCATCTAACAGAAGACCAAATCCAGAGGCTGTTCCCTAAAGGAACATTAAGACAAAGAATTCTATAAGAATCTTTATACCTGGAAGGCATTCACATTAGTGAGTGCATAAATCATCTGTTCTTGGTATCAAAAGTGAAAACAACTTACGCTTTTCACATCTTACTGTGTTCCAACAGATTCTTTGAGGCAGTAAAATTCTTAACATTGGTCATATTCATACATATTCAGAACTGGGGAGGGGTTATAAAGAAATTTTCCAAAGAGTAAAAAAGGTTACTATATACTTTATTTTTCAAACTATTCCGTGTGGCATTACCAGGAAATATCAAGAAAGACCAAGAAAACCACCAACTAACTAGCAGTTTATCTTTTTAAAACTCATTTTGGGAGAATCGTTTTCAAGGTGGTAGGCTAAACATATGCTGCAATCTCTCCTTCCAAATTTGTAAAAACAAATGACACAAACTAAAAATATTTAGCAATATTTGGAAAAAAGAATTTTCATTTAATAAGAAATTGTTTAGAGACTGCCAAAGAAAAAGCAAGTTGAAAACTAAAATGAATGGTTTTTCAAATTGTGGTCTCCAAACTAGTCAACATCAGCATTACCTTGGAACTTGTAATGCAAATTTAAGAGCCACACCTCAAATTCTTTTTAAAGAGATTTCTATTTATGCATACAAGAGCTAGGGTACAGGTCAGAGCTGCAAGGGGTGAGAGGATTCACCAAAAACAGAGTGGGGAGTAGAACAGGCACATCTATCAAAATACACTGTTGAGGGCAGCAGCAGGCAAGGCAGGGGAGGTCTGCTGCACCATGTGGGTCACCTCCCTGGCGGGGTATGGAACTTCGGCTACAGTGGCTGCAGAAGCCCCAGAGTTCGGTGCTAAATCCCTTGCACCACCAGGGAGGCCCCCACCTCAGATTCTTAAGTCACAAGAAACAGTTTGGGAGTCACAGGAAAGTATCAATAAATTGGAATTTAATAGAAAATATCCATCCTTTTTTATTGCTTGGAATATTCACAGATATTGACATTGTAATTGGCAACAAAGGAAATGGGGAAGAAAACCCCTTGCTGCAACTCATATGGGTGGGAATTTACTAGAGCCACATTTCTACTTGACTTTCACAGCGAGCAAGGAGGAAAACCAGATGCATAGGTGGGAGAAGTGCACGATTTAGATGGTGATAGAGAACTTATGAAAACAATTCAGTAATATAAGTAAGAAACTTGCATTCCCTACAACTATAGACTATGAATTAACAACATATTTTAGATATTTTGAAATGATTGCTACAGCCAATAGATAAGCAGAAACTTTGTACTTGGTATCAAATTAAATCCTAAAAACTGTGTATTGAATAGCTTAGGAGGCAGCTGCTCCTAAAAACATTGAACTGTTGATTTTTCATAGCAAACCGGGACAGTGTATCAACGTAAGTGTAAATAAGACTTTCCACCACCTGTTGACTGCTTCCTGTGTTTCTGAGATCACTGGGAAACATTCCCCATTCTTTTTCTTTCTCTAACTGAGGAGCATAAAAACTAGCCTAGCCATTTGGAAATCCAAACTACTTCAATAGGGCCTCCCTGGTGGCAGCACAGGGGTTAAAGTTGCAGCACTATGAAGCTATCACCAGCCACTACAGCATGAGTTCAATCCCCAGCCAGGGAGGGGACCCACATAGCACAGCAGACCTCTCCTGTCTCACCTGCTGTTCCCCCCAGCAGTGTATTTCAGTAGATCTGCCTGTTCCTTCTGCTCCCCACTGTGTCTCAGAAAATCACTCATTAATATCCTTACAATCTCATCAGAAAAGACATTCTTAATTAAATTTGGTATTGTTTTTACTGGAACTATGATGGAAATACAACTACTAACTCAGCGTGGAGTCACGAGGGCTTTTTTGCTTTTTTGCTGAAGCACCGGCAGTTTTGCTCACATTGCTCTAACACAACAGAAAAGACAAATAGCATCTCAGCATTGTGAAAGTAGTTTTTACTTAGCAGACAATTGGGAGGGGTCCTGAGGAGGTTAGGGGTCTGTAGAAAAGGTTAACATTTCTCTGGAAAGTATAATCAAGAGAAAATGAGAAGAGTCACATTAACATCAGGAAAAAATGAGGGGGGAAATTACAGTAATTAAAAAAAATTAAAGTCACATAACTGTGAACACACCAAAAAAATCATATGTATTACACACACAAATATATGAGTCAGAATAAGGGAATCAAGTCAAGCAACTTAGGCTGGCAGTTGAAATGCTGGTTTCTCTACTCAGCAGCTGTGAGACCTTGACAACTTAGTAATCTCCATGTGCCACAATTTACCTATATAATGGAGTTCAGTTCATTCCTTCAGTGAACTCTGGGGAGAAATTAAGTGAATTAATTTAATTATAGTGGACTTTTAAAAAGTCTAGAACATGTTAAGTTGTATAAGGGATACATGTTAGCTGTTTTACATCAGATTTCTACCAATGAATGTGAAATGGGTCAATTTTATAGAAAAATGTAACAAAAATTGAATCTAGAAAAATTTATCCTGGTTGGCAAAATAACATGATCTCATTTTCCCAATCATAAAAATAAACCTAACTCGGTGACATCTTCCTTCTAAACTCAACCTGAGCAAATTCCATAGTTGACCTGTAACTTTGGTTAATACCAGTCTAGTCCAGCCCAGTTTAGTAACTCCCATCCCAGTTCAGACTTGGTTAATGGCCTTAGAGACAAGGTAGAATGTTCTTTAATTCTTCCTCCCTCCTTTGGGAAACCAGATGATAAACAAGATAAAGAGACAAGTATCTTTCCTCAACCAAGGCTGCAACTGCAACCCTCCCTTGGTCACAGCTTGTCGTACATGCCATCTGGGGCACATCCTACAAACGGTAATGCCTGCATGCTGTCTGGCCTGGGTTGCAAAGCTCATGGAAAATCTGGCCCTGGCTCAAGCTCTGGGTGGGCAACACTGCAGCTGCACACTCCATAACTCTTACTGTCAGGGTGAATGCTTGTGAGGTGCTGCTCAAGTCTGGACGCTTCAGTGTCACTGACCTCCAGATTACTATTTTTGCCAGAGAACTGAAGGACATTGCATTCTAAAAAGGTAATCCTTCACCACCCACCTCTCTCCATTCTCTCTTTGACCTCCACAACTCTGCTCCCAACTTTAGTGGTCATGCTCCCTTTCCTACAAGGAGGAACTCCCAATTCTTAAAGTTTTCTGCCTCAAGTGGTGACAATAGCAGCCAGAGGAACATCTAGAAATTGAAAACAGAGGGCCCTCTTTTCTCTCTCAGAGCTCTGCTTATAATACAGTGGGGTGAAAAGTGGGCAGTTAGGGATCGATGACATGCGTAGGCTAGTATGGTCTTTCATCATTCAGGACAACTAAGGAACTGAGAATATTTAACCTAGAGGGGAATGAATGTGAGAGAACATGGAACTAACACAGCATATCTTAAGAAACGAAATGGTATGTGGTAAGTTTTTCCTGAAGTGATTCTGGAGTTTGGAAGACAAATTGATGCAAGTAATAGAAACACAACTTTTAACATATACATCTATTAAAAATGACAATTGTCCCAGTTGGAATATGCACTGTTATGACATTCCTGCCAATTCAGAAGTAAAAAGATGAATGTATACTTGGTGGGATGTTGAAGGAGAGGACACAATTGATAGGAGACCACACTGAGTCCTCAGAATCTCTTGTGATTATTTTTGTAAAATTCAAATATATAGGGAGCCTGAAAAATAGTACAATTATACAATTACATTGAGAAACTATAGAAAGAGTAGCAAGAGGTTATAAAATGAATTGTAGGCTCCCTCCCATCCTTCTCCCTCCCCCCCCACATACAACAAGTATCTTTATAGGCAACAAGAGCAAAGGGAAATGAGAAAAATTGATGATATAATATCTGGCCTTCAGATCAATTTTGCAGTAGTTTGCTGAAAGCAATCAGCTAAGGCCTAGAACAGTCCAAATGCCTGGACCAGTCTTTCCTGGCAGCAAGTGGCCCTTTCAGTTTATCTCGGTATACCTTAGAAATACCACTTGGTTTATATGCTAAGAGGGCAAAAGGAGGAAGACAACATTTTAAGAGCCCTCAAGCTATAAAAATAGTTTCATTGATTTATTCCTAAAACATTTGAGCACAATTAAACATCATCAGGCATTTTCTCAGGGCTATCAAATACAAAAGAAATTATTCTTACCCTTATGGAGTTTATTTTTTGGCGAACTGGGAATAAGCAAACATAACAGAAGACTAGCAGCATTATAAAAATAGGGAAACAGAAAAGACAGTGGGGATATTGGATGATCAAGAAAGACCTTGCAAGAAAGGTGACATTTAAGCCAATCTCAAGATGGAGGAACAAGCCAAAGCTGATATCCAAGAGAAGACTTCGTTAAAGCAGAGAGAACAGACAGAACAAAGATCCTGGAGCAGAACCATGATGGCTATATTCAAGAAATAGCAGGGAGGCCATGGTACTGACTAACAGGTAGCTTAATACAGAATGGTACAAAATGTCAATGAAGATTTAGCATCTGAAGGGCTCAGTGTTTCAATCATATTTTTTTTAAAAAACTTCCAACAATAATAGCACAAGCATCGTTAAATGTGTAACACAGAGCCTGATAAGGAAACAAAAAGCTAATTATTATTACTTTTAAAAAAACAAACAAACAGTAAAAATAAAGCAGCGCTCCTCTAACTATAGTGGGGAAGGTAAATCCAAATGCCTGGTCCTTTCTATAACCCACAGCACTTCTGGGTGCTGTTCATATCACACAGAACCACACAGAAAATCAAGAGCTCCAGTGAGAGAAGTTGT
This sequence comes from Galemys pyrenaicus, assembly GCA_019455555.1. Taxonomy (NCBI): domain Eukaryota; kingdom Metazoa; phylum Chordata; class Mammalia; order Eulipotyphla; family Talpidae; genus Galemys; species Galemys pyrenaicus. The sequence continues at coordinate 10,526,116 of JAGFMF010011823.1, forward strand.
ATGAGCAATAATACCCATCTTGTTTGAAGGTCCCAACCAATAATTGTGTTATAAAATATGTTGATTTGTAGTGCCAGTGAAATCTTAAAGCTCAATGAAAATTAGAACAAATTTGAATAATAAGCATCCCTTTATTTGCTGACGCCATTACAAAAACTGATTACATTAGCAACAAAAAAATGTTTTCTTGAGTTGTAGTCAGAGGCAGTTACTCCTCAAAATGTTAAGTAAAACAGTGTACAACATCAGTAATAAAATGTTAGATTTTTACATTGTCTTTACCACTTTTGATCTTCTGAACAATTTTATTGAGCAAAATAAGATAAAAGAGTACATGTTTATTTTATCTTCAGGAATGTAAAGGTCTAATTATTCAAACAGTTTTATTATAAAACTAAACTCTGAAGGTGTCTACAGAGTTGGCTTTTTTTTTCTCTCTTTAAATCAGTAGTCTAACAAGGATTAGAAAAGACAAAAGCTCTGTTCAGTGTTTCTGACAAAGTAGAAAGGGTGAAAACATAAATAAGGCTTTAATTTGGCAAAATATAATACAATGCCTTCTGTTATCCTTGAATGAAGTTTTCCAACTACTTCACTCTGTAAAAGATCAGAAAGAAATTGATTTTAAAACAAAGCAACAAAAAGCAATCAAAAGACGTTTGTTTTTCAAACACCACAGGTATATTCCATTTGATATAACATAGCCCTTCTAACGAGGATCAAAGTAATATAATATTAATGACACTCAAAAGGCAAAAAAGAAAAACCTCAAGATTCATAAGAAAGAATAGTGTTAGGTGGATTTTAAAGTATGTGAGCTAAAACCTCAGACCACATAATGTAGGATTTAAAATATTAAAAGAAAATATTTAAGAGAACATTGGAATCCATTTTTATTAACTCTAGAGGACATAAAGCTGAGGTAAGTAAGCAGCACTAAAAAAAACAATGAAATTTACAATTCTCTACCTCTGATTAAGTTTCAGACATAGGTTTTCTGACTTCATATGAGCTTACCAAGTTAGATTTCATTTATTGAATATGCACAACACTGTCTTAAATCATTCAAATGTATTTGCAGGATATACTAAGAAGAAATTCTGATTCTTCATATCAGGTATTAGCTACTACCTGTGATTATAAAAGTCCTATTTCCAACTTGATCATCTAGTAGTTTTAAGAGAGTACTCAACTGCACAATATATTGATGAAAAATAATGGCTAAAGATAAAAATCTGTTGGTAATACAAACACTTAAAGGATGTAAAGCAGAGCTGTGGAAATGAAAAGATCAGTAAAGGGAGCTAGGGTGGTTATCCCTGTCAATGATGGGTAAAGTGTAAGGAAGGCAGAGAGTTCCCTGAGCCTGGCAACCTCTGCCTTTATACACTCATGCTGTCATTCATGATAAGTGCTGACACTCAAGTGCTCTTTCACTTGCCAAGTTTGGATTTATGTTCATTATATGATAAAAGAATGCCTAGTTATTACTCAGGAGAGCCACCTGCCAAACAGTTCAGTTTTGTTTTTGTTTTTTTTTTTTAAAGATTTACTTAGTTATGCATACAAGAACTGAGGTACAGACCATAAGTGCGGGGGTTGAGAGGAGTCACCAGAGACAGAGTGGGGAGCAGAACAGGTGGACAAGAGAGGTCTGCCACACCATGACTGGGGATTGAACTCGTGCTGCAGTGGCCACAGATAGCTTCATGGTGCTGCTCCTTAACCCTGTGCTCCACTAGGGAGGCCCTCATTCAGTTTCAGCTGTGTTGCCAGGGTCTATGTATGTATTTTAATAAATTATTATGATTTTATAAATCAAGAAGGAAAAAATCTGAAAGAAGTGTGATTACCAATAATCAGTATGAATCTTAAATTGAAGATGATTAAGATAAATGTGGAAATAGGTAAACCAAAAATGGTTCATTCATAAGACTTAATAGAAGTAGACCCTGTGTTTGGAAAGAAAAAGGAAGTATTAAAGAACACCTTTGAAATGCTGGAGAGATACCACTGATGAGACTGAAAGCGATGGTAATAGATGGATGATCTTAATCATTTTTAAACTCAGAAATAAGTCTTTCCCTTATACCACAAAGGCCTATGGACTGATCTCAGCATATTAGTATATTCCATTAATACTGTCAGTATCTTATCTGCAAAAAAAGGGTCTAAACTAGTAATTAGGAAATCACTAATGACTCCTGGAATAAAAAAAAGGGGTTCATTGGAGAGGCAGAAAGATATCTCATCTAGAGTAGGCAAAGGAGTTAATAGCAAGTAAAGTGATACTGTTAAAATAGTTTAAGAATCACCATGTACATATCGGGTGGTAACCTAAATGGAGTAAGACGTTAAAATAAGACATTTGAGCATGTTTACAATGCTGAACAGGAGGACTGTATCAAGAGAGTTGGGCTGAGAACATGGGAAGGGGAGCAAGGTTATTTTCCAATTTAAGGAAGGGGGATAATGCAGCAGAAGTTTAACTCCAGACAACTAAGAGGTCAACTTACCAAGAATAAAAGATTAAGGTATAATTATTTTTGCTGACATGTTAAAAGAATGAGCTGGGTTGATTTGGAAAGTCTTCTTAAAGTTTAACTTTCCTGAAATACCATTTTAAATAAGATCATATGCTAAGGTGGGCTAGAGGGTAATCAGTCTAGAAAGTGAGACAAAATACCCTGTGAGAATCAAAATGGTGTAGTACACCCAAGTTAACTAGGAAATCTAGCCCATTCCTGGGTCCTCGGTACAGTCATCAGAATTTTAAGGATGGGTACTGAAAAGGACAATGTCTCTAGAGATTGTACCAAGTCACTGATCTCCAGGACTGTGATTATTTCAGAATAGTTCGAACAAATTAAATTTTAAATTATTCGGTACGTACTGGAATATCCTAATTATCCAAGACAGTGAGACTATTCTTAAAATAGGTAAAATTTGAATAACAAAAATAATTATGCATTAGCCAGCAGACTTCAAGTCATTTTTATTATGTCAACAAATCTGATTTTTCTGATATTTTTTTAAAACATGGGTAATAAAACTCTTAAGATTTTGGTTAATGATGAGTTTATTACTCTCAATAAAGTCTTTTACTTCGGAAGTTATGATAAGTAAACTTAAATAACTCTAAAGAAATTGAGATTATTTTTCAGTTCGGCATCTTACCTCAATAAAAATATTACAGTACAGTCACTTTACCTCATTAAAAACTAAGTCACACAAATAATTTGTCATAAATAAAATCAGAACTAAAGAAGCACTTGGAGGTATTATGGCAATGAACAAAGCATAGGTAAACAAGTTAAAAGAGTGGTTAAAAAAATAAAGGCGGTAAAGATAAAGGGTTCCTCCTACCCCATCACAAGATGAAGACAATAATATATACAAGATGGAAATAAAACTCTAAAAAAGGTAAGGGTGTCCTCTGGAAGTCTGAAAGAAGGAATCTTTCTTCTAGGAAAATGAAAATGCCTATACTGATGGTAAACACAGATTATACTTACATATATACACACACTATGTCAATCACCCCTAAACAGACACTATAATACTACTTTCATTATTCTTACCTAAACCCTGGTAGTGTTCTTTCTCCTTTGTGAGCTGTTGGTTTACTTCCTGAAGCAACTGTTGTAACTGTGTTACAGTCTGATTTAGACTTAAAGACATTGTCTCCTTCTCAGAAGACTCCTAAAACAAGACAAAAAATTTAAACATCAGGAAAGGCAAGCACTTTCAACCAAACACAAGAAACATTTTAGTGCTTTAAAATTGTATACAAACATCAAAATCAGTAACAAAAACCACATGGAGAAATGTGTTTGATACATAGTGATGCAAATTAGTTTGCATAAAAGAAAGTGATGTTACAAATGTTGTCACTAAACCACAATGGGAAAATTTTGACTTTGAATATCAAATATAAGTCACTTTCTCCTTTCAGGAAAACAATAATAACCAGGCACCAAAGGACAGTTCAAAACAGTGAAAAATAACACATACTGACTGAGCTCTTACTAAGTGCTAGGCACTATTAAGTACCAGTGTTTTACATGGTAATTCATTTATTCCTTTCAATATTCTTACATGATAGGTACTATTATCTCTGGCTTTTATATATGGGGCAATTAAAGCACAGTAAGGCTAAGGAATTAGACAATGTCAAACAGCCACTAAGTAGGGTCAGGATTCAACCATAAGCAATCAATAATATTCTCTGCGATTTTATGCAAACACACCATAAAATTTCTCAACACAAATTTTAAAAATCAAAAACTGCATTTCAGAAATAGGAAAACTCAAAAAAAAAAAAAAAACCCACAAAAACAAACAACAACAAAAATAACCAAAGAAACACAATGAGCTTCAGTTAAGAATGTGACATAACTTATGGAAGCACATCACAAAAGCTTTGCTAAAAGCCAAGGATGGATCTTGTATAGTTTTTATTCTTCATATAATTTACAAGGTAATTAACCCAGCAATAAAAAGCTAAAGAAAATGCATACCGTTTCTGGGGAAACATCACTATTCTCAATAACAGTAGTGTCTCCAGCAGCTTTTCCTATTTTTGACTGAATAAGATCCAGTGACTGCTGAGCCTATAAGGAGTGCAATATGGTGGACTCTAAGTAATAGTTGATAAATTAAAGAAGTGATTTTCATTACTTATTTTGTACAAGATTAAAGTTCTTTCCAAAACACAATGTAAATCCAACCTATTTGGGTTTTTTCCCCCCAAAATAAAAACTGCTTCCTAAATTAAAAACAGAAATAACCATTGTTAATACTTAGTAGTTTGCAAAAATCAGTCAAATCTGGCTACAGCCTATTTCTGTACGGCTCAAAAGCTAAGAAAAGTTTCACATTTTTAAAGAGTTATGTTAAACAAAGAAGGGTAAGTGAGAGAAATATTATGTGGCCCATAAACCCCAAAGTATTTGGTGGTGGCTTCGTTGATCCCTGGTCTAGATCTCTTTTATACATGAATGTGCTTTAAAAAAAAAAAAGACAGAAAGTTTTATACAAATAAGCTTTTAACAATACATGCTATTTTATACTATACTAGCTTATTTCACAAGGTATTTTGTTAATCACAAGGTATTTTGTTAACAACCTCTTTCATGTCAGGAAATTTTTATGAGCAATTATTGCAAGTGTTTCTATTACACAAATACCCATTGTTGCCAATTTAGCCATATATATATTCATGTCTTTGAGATCCTGCTTAATATTTTAAAAGTACCATCTGAGAAACTATTGTTCTAGGCTAAAACTGCATGTTTTATATTTTGACCAAGAGGTCAAAGATTAAAACTACTTATCAACTGGATTGCTCTACCATGGCAATGTATCCTGTATATAAATCTGAGCTCTAAAACAAACCTTCCTAAGATTGCATTTTATCTACTGCTCGTAACACCAAAATAACTAGAATGAATTCTAGATTCACGGTTTTTGCTTAACAATTAAAAAGCTATATTCACACAAAATGAACAAAAATATTTCAACTTTTAAACATGTGATGCACTTGTTTTGTTAAATGACTGTATCTTAAACACAATCAGAGCTCAAAGGCAGCTCTGATAAGCAGATGTGAATTAAATTAATAAAAACATCTCAAAACAAAGTTACAAATAACAACCTAAAAGCAAAAAAATAGGAAAAGTGATCCTAAAAATCACCCATTCATAGATGAGATTAAGTAAAAATGTCTTTCTACAAAGAAAACAATGAAACACTATTTCATTCAACAATGTTTTTAACTGTGAAAATAAAGAAATACTATATAACTTAATTTGCATCCTTCACTGATTATTTTGAGACCTCATGACTGAAAAATAAGAATGAGATCACTAACAGTTATTGGAATTTCTATAACATCAAAGGTCTAGATGGCTTTCAGATTCATAAAGCTCAAAAGCAACATACTCCATAAATGACTACATTAAGCAAATCCCAACTTAAAAAATTGGACGTTACCAAATATTTTTTTAAAAAGTGACCTTATTTTTAATTTTTAATCATTGTTTACAAAGTAACTAATTACAAAAATGAGATAAAATAATGAAGCAAATTTAAGAATGGAAAAGTGAATCAGTATACAAGCAGCTTAAATTTATAAACAAATAATGATGCAAAATAACAAATCCAGAATTAGCAGTATGTGTGCTTAAGATTCTAGGCACAACACAACACAATATGGCATTTTCAGGACAAGCAGTGTCTTTACCTTATGCAAGTCACCAGCAACCTTCTGTCTTTCACTTTGTTCAGCTCTAAGTTTTGTGAGTGTTTCATTCAACAGTGTCTTTAACTGTAAAAATAAAGGAATACTATAACTTAATTTGCAACCTTCACTGATTATTCTGAAACCTCTAGGACTGAAGAATGAATAAGAATGGGATCACTAACAGTTACTGTGCACAGTGGATTAGCCAATATGCTTCACCAGATGTACAGTAAAGCTAAGCAGTGGAGGTTCCCATCTGTAAAGCTAAACAGAAGAAAAGCCATAGAAACAAACTGGATTTAGAGTAGAAAGCTGCAAATGTAAAAACAAAACCATGAATTCCAGTAATGTGCCTTTTAAAAGTATTACTTTATATTCAATTTGTTCATAATTATTTGAAATTAAAAGGTAGTCAGAAACTTTACCAATCAGTATTCAAGGCTTTCTTAATTTATAACAGTTAAGAAATCAACTGTATGTCAAAAGACATTGAAAAGATTATAAACTCAGTAAAATAGAAACAACAAAAATTTAAATGCTGATCATTCTTCACTCAAGAGATCAGAATAAGACCATGGACCTAATTATACCAAGAAATGTCTTAAGATATACTTCTTAATAATCAACTTGTCAAAAGATGAAGTTCTATAAAACTCTAGTGTCAACAAAGAATATCTTTTCTTTATAACTGTTCTAATTAAATATGAGGAAGGGAAATGGACTATACTGACAAAAAATTACATTATTAAATTCATGAGTTGTTTTTGCCTCTCATCCACAGGTACAACATTCCAAACAGTTTTAGAGAATCACAGGGGAAAATGAAAGATAATGACATTTCAAACCGGAGAAATAGTAGGGGACATTCCATCAAGAAATTTTGTTTGGGAACTCTAAATACCCAAATGTTTCAGCCTTTTCTTCTTGGCTTAACTCTGATTTACAATACATTAGAGATGTCATTTCTTTGGCTCAAGAATATTAAGTATGGATACAAAAACAGTATTAATTTGTCTTAAAATGTGGAAAGTCACCCTGAGCAAACATAAAGATGACAAGGTATAAAAACTCAAGAGAAAAAGACAGACACTCAAAATGACCTCTTGAAGAAGCAGAGAGCAAAAAAATATAGAGAACATCAAGCTGGAAAGAGATTAAACGATAATCCTATCTATGGGTTTCACGTTCCTGTTGGGAGTCAGTCACCAAGCACCAAAGTTAAAAGTAAAATATCCAATAATTACAGTTAGAAATTAATTTTTAGAAACAGTAAGGCATATAGCTGTAGCATATGCATATCACAGTCATGTATATAATGCATAGGAATGAGTTCAATTAAGGTAAAATGAAGGTAAGTAAAACACAAATTGTATTTAAAAATAAAATTTGGAACATAAGTTATGTGTGGTTTGTAGGACTCTTATGTGAATGTTTCATGAAGGCTTACTCTAACAGAGAAGACCAAACACAACTGAACAACTCAAGACGTTTTCTTTGGCATAGAGTAGTGCTAATAAGAGAATTCCAAAGTGAACAGAGTTAACCTGAGGTAAGAAGACTGACTTAACTGTTTTCTTCCTAAAGTTTATTCAGTACAAAAAAAAAAAAAAATCTAATAATGTGCTGTCACAATTTAACTCACAAAAAGACATAATGATCATTATCTGAAACATAGAACAAGGGGCCTCCCTGGTGGCATAGGGGTTAAAGTCTCAGTGCTATCAAACTATAACTAGTCACTGCTACATGAGTTCAATCCCTGGCCAGGGAGCTAACCCACATAGCACAGCAGACCTCTCCTATCTCACCAGCTGCTTCCCTCAACAGTTTTATCTCTGTAGATGTGCCTGTTCTGCTTCCCACTCTGTCTCTAGTGAATCCTTTCACCCCCTCCACACCTCTGGCCTACACCCTGGTTATTGTATGCATAAATAAAAATAAATCTTTAAAAAAAAAAAACACCAAACAAGATACTTGTTATTTATCTAACAACGGTCACAATCATTGTAAATCTCCAGAAAATTTAACAATAGGGATAGAGAATACATTTTTATAAGATATTTAGAGAACATTATCTGTTAGTCTATGGTTTTAGGACTATGACTTAAATATTATGCTGATCATAAAGAATTTCGTAAGATTTTTGTTATCTGTACTCTACAGAGACCAGCTGAAATAAGAAGCTATACTAGATGTTCCCCATGAATGAAAACTATGTATTATCAACCTTCAATGATCTTCCAGGTTAGAAAATAAAGAGACCCATTTAATTTAGAGATTTTGACAAATGAATCTTCACACTTCAACCAATTTTCACCTGTTTCATTGCTTTATTCACTGAAAACAATGCTATTCAAAAAATCAGATCTTATAAAACATGAAAATTTTTGAAAAAAGAATTGCAAGCCAAACATGCTATTGTTAGGAGCTGAGGAAAGAAGGATCATCTTAGGAGTCAAGAAAAGAAAGATGATCCTAAGGAGTCATCAGAATATGAAAATTATCTTAAACTTATAAAAATGCCAAGCTAAAGATGTTAGCAAGGAGAAAAAGTTTGGTTGGCTTCTCCACATGTTGACCCAAGTGTTTTCAGAGCCTACTTGATTCTCAGTGGAGAACAAGCTTCTTACCAAATTTAGCTCTTCATTCTGTCTTACTGCTTCAGAATATGAATCATCAAGTTTTTTCTGCAATTCAGTCAACAGATCTTTCAGCTGCAATGAAGTTTAGAGTTTAAGATTGATCTCCTTATGATATCTCATGTTGTGTATGCTACTTGGAAGTTCTGGCACAAATTAACTTATACTGACATACTTTATCACTCTGTTATAGTTAAATTTAATTGAGAAGCAAATTAAAAAAATTCTGCTGTAAGTACCTCTCTGACTTCTGTGACATAGGTAGATCGTTCAATTTCTGCCTTCACTAGTTCCATTTCCAAATGTTCTCGTTCTCTTCTCAGCTAGCAATGCAATAAAGAAGGAAAAGTTAAAAACATTTAAGATTGCTTTTTGTAACACTTTACCACAATGGAGAGCTGATTTTTATATTCATAATTGTCGTATCATCTCAAACACTACCCATGACAGCCTTGAAAACATGATAAATGCATCACATGACAAAAGAAATCTTAAAACACAGATCTCAGGCCAACCCTTAATGCTCAAAATTTAGTGTACTGGTTATACATCAAACAAACAACATACATTTTCAACATCTTTATTCTGTCTTCTTAATCGCTCCAGCTCTTGTTCTGAAGATGTGAATGACAACTGCATCTGAAATGTGAGACAATTACATGCCTAAGAAAACCAACAAAGACAGAGGTTTCTGGGCCTCCTGGGTGGCACAAGGGGTTAAGTCTTAGCACTATGGGAACTGACCTACAAAGCACAGCAGACCTCTCCCGTCTCAACCACTGTTCCCCTCAACAGTGTGTATCAGTGAATCTGCTTGTTCTGCTCTCCACTGTCTCTGGTGAATCCTCTCACCCCCCACACCTCAGTTCTTGTATACATAAATAAGTAAAGCCTTTAAAAAAAATTTAACAAAAAGACAGAAAGTTTCTGTTCTTACAGTTTTAATCAATTTAGTCAATTAAGGTACTTCAGAGATTAATTTTAAATTGCACCTCATATACAATTATATTGAATTCTAAATGACCTTAACATAAGAGTATCATAGTCAATTTGATTTAAACTGTACTCAAAACCTAGTTCATCTGCATGACATTATATTAGGTCCAACTAAAAGTGATTAATTTTTAACAATTAATGGCTGATAGCTGTAGTTAATCACCAAATGTATTAATGATGATTATCATTTGCAAACCTAAATTCTACATGGTTGGCCCAGGAAAAAGTGTCAACAGATGATATTCTTTACTACATCCAAGTAAATGGGAGAAAAAATAACATTCAAGTTCCATGGACTGAAGTAGTATTTAACTTAAATACTCCACATTAATGCTTTAAAACTCATCTTGAACCCAAAATCTCCTACCAGTGTCATCACATATTTCTTTAACTTTCTAAGCACTTTCTATATCTGACCCTTTGGCTATATTCTAAACCTGTAATTTCTCACACTTGGGTGAGCATCAGAATCACTTGGGGGCATTCTTTGATACATAGACTGCTGGCCCTACCAAGTTCCAAATTCAGGAAATCTGGGAGGGGCCCAAGAATGTGTACTTTTAAGGAGTTCTTGGGAGATGCTGCTGCTGCAAGTCCACACTTGACAACCAATGCTCTAAGCTTTTCTTTGAAATACCTGTTTAATAGTCTTTTGTGATTCATCAACTTTAACTTTCCATTTGTTTTCTTCTTGCTCCACACTTCTCTGTAGCTTCTGCAAAATTCCTTCCTACAGACAAAAGTATAGCTATTTTGAAAAATTCAGGTTCTAATGCCAAGATACACTATTTAAGCTGTTAAAGGAATAACGATTTTAAATAGGAAAAAAATATATAGATTAAAAATCATTTCCTATTGCCTCCCTGGTGGCGAAGTTCAATCCCCCGCCAGTGAGGGGACCCACATGGCGCAGCAGACTTCTGCCTCACCTGCTGCTCCCTTCAGCAGTATATTTCGATCTGCCAGTTCTGCTCCCACTCTGTCTGTGGTGAATCCTCTCAAACACAAACCCTGCCTTCCCACCCCACGCCCCCCACCTCTATCCCGTACCCCAGCTCTTGTATGCATAAATAAATAAAATCTAAAATAAATAAATAAAAATCATTTCCTACTGTTTCTGCAAGGACGGATTTATATTTTTCGCACTCCAGCTGCAACAATGAGTGCATTTCATCAGCTTCTTTCAGCTTGTGCTCTAGAACCTGCAAAGAATGAAAAAAGAAAAATTCTCTAGTTTTACCAGAAAGTCTTGTAGTTTAAATTTGTTTCAATACTTAATGGTAAGACAAATGATTTCTGTTTATAGTTATAATATATAAATAGATACATTACACAATACTTAATATAACAATACATTTCAATCTTCTTAAGTACCAATAAAGGTCAGTAATTTTTTTGGTCATTTGACTTTTGCTAGAATTCCTTCAGTCTACTTACTACAAAATACATTACAAATTTTTTAATAACTAGGCTTCTCACTCTTTAGCTGAATGGTAAAATCAAACATCCTCATCTGAAGTAAATACAAAAATAATTTCATTTTTTAAGGATAAAATCATCCAGGTTTTGAAGATACCTAATCATGAATTTGGGGATACTTTAGCAAACAAATTTCTGCCTACCTATCTCAACTGATCTTTAGTTTTAAAATTCAGGTTACAAAGTGGGGAGGGTGCCTCAATGGACTATGGTGGAGAATTACTGGTGTTATGGTTGTGGGCATGGTATAGGTGTAATAACAAATATCTGAACAAATAAATCACATACAGTATTACACACCAATGTTACCTCAATAAAAAGATACTATTTAAGAAATTAAATTTGAAAAGGGAGTACAGATTGCTATATGTTCAGTTTTTGAAAAGAAATGCTTAAGATAGGAATTAAATGGCAAATATTACCTCTATACATAAAACAAATCCAAGGAATACTTAGAGAATTTCCACCAAAATTTTCACAATATGAAGTCACCACCTTACACTTCCTCAAAAGATCATTATTCTACTCATATCTTTATCATTCCCAAATTCATAAAAACAAATTATGATTTACTTTTCCATGCTCGGTTAAAATAGTTTTATTTCTTGCACTAACCTTAACCTCCTCTGAACCTGAAGTTCCAGCCACACATTCTTTTGCCTTCTTCTCAAATCCATGTAACCATTCACTATAACTCTGTGAAGAAAAGCCAAAACAACTAATTTCCAATACACTAAATAGGCTGAAAAAATTTAAATAACTAAATTAGATCATAAAAGACCTACAAACACTACTCCCTCTCAAAAATTTCAAAGAATAAAATATACTGTTATGTAAGTGGCACATCATCCAGTCTTGAAAATATAAGTATCACCATCAAAATTAAATCTCACTTATACTGACCAGGATTATTTGCAATTGAAGTCTGGAATTATAGGTAAAAGAGCTGAGCTCAAACTCAGTTTCCATCACTTACTAATAACAGGACTAACAGTCACACTTTAAAAATACAGGAAACTTAGAATTCTTTTTTCAAAATATGTTTTATTTAGGGAAGCCAGTTCTTGAATACTAAGTATTCTGAGTTCATAAACTAAAGACTGACAATATTTCAGAGAATTTCAAATCCTGACAAGGTGCTCCAGGGCTTCTGAAAATACTTCAAAAATTAAATGTTTTACAATGTTACCAAGTACTTTTAAAAAGTATAATGAAAAATGATAAAAGTACACAAAAATTATTTGTTGAGCCCAAAGAAACTCTGTACTGAGAGGTTAGTCGATTTAAACACAAAATACATGACAGTTTTTATTTTAAATTTTAGAATTATTCTAGATCTTTCATGTTTCTTGATCCAGTTTTAAACTGATAAAGTGTCAATTACTTTAAATCAAATTTCCTCTTAGTGTACTTTTTAAAAGTCATGAGTTAGCTATCTTACCACCCAGCCCCCTACACCAAAAAAAACCCCAAAACAACCAGATATGAAATTTCAACTAACTATTCTAATTTAAAGCTTTACTTATGTGGCTATATTAGAATTCTCTATACTCTATTAAATAAGCATAAAAAAACAAAACTGAATGCTGAGATTAACTCAGTTGAGATCTGTCCTATGCTGATTTGTTTAACGACAAAGCAACACTAAATAGTAAAATATAAATAGCCTACTTCATGTGTAAAAGCCCTTTTATATCCAGTGATTACTGAATTTGATTAATTGCTTTATCTTAAATAACTTGTCATTTTTCATATCTTTAAAAGCCTAAATTTCGGGCCTCCCTGGTGGCGCTGTAGGTTAAGCAACGCACTATGAAGGAAACCGCAGCCTCTGCAGCACGAGTTCGATACCTGCTGCTGGCCAGGGAGGGGACCCACATGGCGCAGCAGACCTCTCCTGCTGTGCCCACTGCTCCCCTCAGCAGTGTACTTCTGTTGATCTGCCTGTTCTGCTCCCTGCTCTCTGTGGTGAATCCTCTCACCCCCCACACACCTCTGGCCTGTACCCCAGTGCTTGTATGCGTAAATAAATAAATCTTTAAAAAAAAGAAAAAAAAAGCCTAAACTTCTAGGTGCTGTGTACAACAGAGTTTAACATATTTCTTATATACAAACTATGTGCAGAAATATTCAATTTTTAACAAGTAGATAAACAAAAGCTAAATATCATCATCAACATCATATAGTGATATATATTTATAGTGTCAAAAAGACACGGCTGCTCATGATGGGTAAGATAGCTATTGTAATAGCTGGTAAGACAGCTAATGTAATCAATGTTACATTAAAAATAAAATTCAATACTATTGATACTGAATAATTTTTAAGGAATAGAAATTATAAATCATTAAGTTCTGACTCAAAACCAAATAAATTCTCAAATTTTATTCCCAATAATTATTAAATATAAATTAAAAATAAAGGCTATGACCATTAAAGGAAAAATATGAAATATATTAAAAACAACCCCTTCTAGGTTCAAATAAGAACAGCACTAGAAGTGACAGTATATCCATTATGTTGAGCCAGTGAAAGTTATTTCATCGGGTCAAATGATAGATGATTTCCACTCAATTTATTACACCTAAATTTACCCTCAACAGTTACACTGGAAAAAGTATTCTACTTCTCATACAAGTTAAATGTATACAATTTATTAGAGAAAATCTACAAATCAAGCAGTTAAACTCAATACACATAAAGCCAACTATTAAGTTTACTTATTCTACATCTACCATCTACAGAAAGAAGAACCAAGAGCTCCTTGGAGAACTAGTTGTGTCCAAGTTTGGAACAGGAAATGTATATGATAAATCAGGAACACCCGATACACTTGGGCCTCCCTGGGTGGCCTAGAGGCTAAGTTTTCAGTGCTTTTGCTACTGTGACCTGAGGTCAATTTAGAAAGCTAACCCACATATGTGTGCAGTAGGCTTCTTCGATCCTGTTCACAGATCCCCTCAGCAGTGTATTTCAGTAAAGTCCATCTGTTCTGCTCCCCACTCTGTCTCTGGTGAGTCCTCTCAGCCCCACCGCCCCTACCCCCTGGCTTATATCCCAGTTGTTCTATAAAAAATAATCTTTAAAAAAGCACATAACACTACATATAAAGTAGCCTTGTCCTGACCCCATCCTACCCCAAAGTGTTATGCCTGAATCAGGCTTCTACTGACTACCAATTTACATATTTCACAAAGGATAAAGGAAAATGCTAATATTTATAGGGATGCAGTTCAGCTAACTCCCAGATTGGGAGGTTTTCTGTAGGAGCTATGTCAGTCTACAGTCCCACCAACAATGTATGAAAGTTCAATTTTCCCCACACTTTCAGTTGTGATTTCTTTTTTTTTTCCTTTTTTTTAAAAGATTTATTTATTTATGCATACAAGCACTGGGGTACAGGCCAGAGGTGTGGGGGTGGGGGGGTGAGAGGATTCACCACAGAGAGCGGGGAGCAGAACAGGCAGATCAACAGAAGTACACTGCTGAGGGGAGCAGTGGGCACAGCAGGAGAGGTCTGCTGCGCCATGTGGGTCCCCTCCCTGGCCTGCAGCAGGTATCGAACTCGTGCTGCAGAGGCTGCGGTTTCTTTCATAGTGCGTTGCTTAACCCACTGGCCACCAGGGAGGCCCCAGTTGTGGTTTCTAGACTTTTTTATTATGAACATTCTTAAAGGTGTGAGGTAGTGAACTCTTCTTGCCTTTTATAACAACATAAACAGAACTGGAGGGGATTATGCTAAGCAAATATTTAATGGTGTCACTTTTATGTGGAATATAGAAACAAAACAAAGGGTAAGATAAAAACAAACAAGTAATAAGTCCTAGAAATCTGACAGAACTGAGGGTATGAGAGTTGGAGGGATAGGGGGGAGAGGAAAGTGGGTAAGGAGCACAATGAATTATGGCAAAGGATTTTTGGTGTCTTGGTAGTGGGTGTGATAACATACACCTCAAAGATGTGATCCTATACCTCTAAATCATATGCAATGTTGTAAAAAAAAAAATGATACCACAGTAAAAAATTAATATAAACTATAATAAATGTCATTTCATTAAAATAAGGCAATTCATACAGACAGAGGAATGTTAGCACTCACTAGACATGAAATTTAGGATGTTTTCTAATTATAGTAATAGGTTATTTTTTTAAGGAAACCTTACCTCTTAGAAATGTACTGAAATTTTTTTGTTAAACTTTTGTTTATATGCCTTTTACATTATTGTTCGTTTTTTAACAATGTTTGTTTTTCCTCAGGTATAATCTCCATAGAGTTTCCATCACCAGTTCACCCATGCACCATCACCACAGGCCATGAATCTTCTTCCCTCCCTTTATCCAATCCCTTTCCTTCCTCCTTCCCTGCAGTATGTCTCTGGTTTATGGTTGTCTATTTTTGTTTTGTTTTGATTGTTATTATTTTTCCTTGATGTCTTATTTGGTTCCCCTATATTCCTCCTGTAAGAGAAACCAGCCAATATTTTTCTTTTTCCTTGTGACTTATTCACTGAGCATAATTCCTTCTAGCTCCATCCATGTTTCTGTGGCATTAGTTTATCTTTTTTGATTGCTGAATAGTATGCCACTGTGTATATATTCCACATCGTCTTGATCGAGTCATCTGTTTTTGGTCATTTGGGTTGTTTCCATGTTTTACCTATTATAAATAGTGCTGCAATAAACATAGGTGTATAGGTATTCTTTTGAATCAATGTTTTTGTGTCCTTTGGATAAATCCCTAGGAGTGGAATTGCTGTGTCATATGGAAGTACCATTTTTAGTAGTCTGAGGAGCTTCCATACAGCTTTCCATAGTGGCTGGTCCAGTTTGCATTCCCACCAGCAGTGTAAGAGAGTTCCCTTTTTACCATATCCTTTCCAGCATTTGTTGTTGCTAGTTTTTTGTTTTGTTTTTTTTTTTTTTTAACTGATAAGTGCCATTCTTACTGGTGTGAAGTGGTAAGGTGGTATCTCATTGTGGTTTTAATTTTCATTTCCCTGATTACAGGGATGTTGAACATTTTTTTTTTAATATGTCTACTGGCCATTTGCAAGAAATGTACTGAAATATTTACAGATGAAATACTCTGATATTTGACTTCCTTCAAAATAATCTAGGACGTACAGGGTAAGAGGTAGAACATTATTGCTTATGTATCAATGTCTCCTATGTGTTGATAATTGCTGAAATCCAAATGATGTTGGATATGTCAGACTTATTTTGCTATTCTACTTCTGAATGTGTATACAATTTTCCATTAAAATAAAAACTTGCACCACCATTTTAGGAAACTACATGCACACTCACTGGCTTTCTCTGCTTTCAAATGTTCATTATAATAATTCTCTGAGCCAAAGCAACTTTTCTTCCCGAAGAAGTACAGTTCCTTCTATCTCCAAGACTCTTCAAGATCTACTTGAAGAAGTCAACAGATGTTCAAAATCTTTTGACTGTTGAAATGCGCATAGCTCATAGCATTACATATTCCATTTAAAAAGTGTTCCTCTGGTACACTGCTGGTGGGAATGCAAGCTTCCATAATGGAAGGCCGTATGGAGGTTCCTCAGTCTACTAGAAATGGAACTACCACATGATCCGGCAATCCTGCTCCTAGGAATCTACCCAAAGGACACAAAAACACTGATCCAAAAGAGCAC
>JAGFMF010011823.1:10543534-10567467 GCA_019455555.1 Galemys pyrenaicus
AAACCAAAGGGACCAGGGAGGGGGGAGGGGAAGGGGGAGGGCAAAGACAGGGATGAGGCCAGAGGGTGCACAAGGGACTGAGGTGATGGTGCACCGGTAAAATGGTGGTGGGTACTCCCTGGGGACTACAAATGATGTCAAATATAATTAATAAAAAAAAAATTTAAATAAAATAAAATAAAAAGTGTTCCTAAAACTAAAAAGCAGTAACAAAATGAATTTCAATTTTTAATAAAGCCATTAAAAACAATATTGGTTTATTTGCTATTATTTCTTTCCCTTTATACTGTGCTAGGTAATATCTCATATGTGCGTCTTGTAGAATACAATGAAAGTATCACTATAATAAGCAGAAACAAATTTTGAACTCACTGTTTTAATTACTGAAATTACTGATCTTAACTATGTAAATACACCCTAGATAAAAATGCGAAAGTTAAGAAATTAGTTCATCATTGGGAGCACTATCAAAACCAAATGCAGAGGTCAAATGCTGCTTATTTAAAAGTTCCTTGATGCATGTCTAAAAAATAATTAATCTTACCAAATTAGAAGGGACAGACACCTTAGGAAATAATTTTTTGAGAACTTCCTTAGCTTCCAATTCAACAGCTTCCACATGTTGTTGTCTTTCCTAAAGCAGAAGAGGAATCAAATCAAACTTACAAGATTACAGAAATAAAAAAATCTATGGTTTTTTAAGTACTATGGGAGGAAAAGGTCAAAGTATTCTAAAAAATCGTTTTAATACTGATTAGTGTTAAAATTTCCCATTTTAAAATGCCAAAATACTTCCATAAGAAAAAAAAAAATCTTGACAATCTCTAAAGCATCATAAATAACAAGTGATGTGTTATGTATGCAAAAGCAGTATCTAACAACATAGACATTTTCCTTGTCATTAGAAATCAAGTTATTTGCCCTTCCAGTAATAACTAAGAAACAAAAAAATACACTTTCTACAGCAAAAACTTTAAACTACAAGGTCAAAAACAAAATAACACTTCTTATAGCTGAAACTTAAAATTACATGCAAAAAATTCACATCTGAGCAACATAATTGAGGCTGACTGGCTGACAAATCTCTCCACAAAAATGCTTCTCTGACACAGACTACAATGGGATGGGATTAAAACAGCACTTTCATCTGATTAGCTTCAAGGCTGGGTGAAGTCACTAATTTTAATCAAAGGAAAAGAAGATGATCAATAGGATTCTCTGGTGGCCTAGGAGTTAAGTCTCAGTGCTAGCACTACTATGGCTTGAGTTCAATCCATGGCCAGGGAGCTAACTCACATATGGAGCAGCAGACCTCTCCTGTCCTGCCCACTGCTACCCTTAGCAGTGTGTTTCAGCAGATCCACCTGTTCCACTCCCCACTGTTTCTCTGGTGAATCCTCCCACCCACACTGCCCACCAGACCTCTGATCTACACTTCTACACAAAAAGAAAAACTAAAAAAAAAAAAATTTTGATAAGTGATTCATATAGAAGGGAAAGAGAAAGAAATGCACATACTACTGTACAGACTACTGCACAAATGCAAGCATCAAGACTAATCCTGAGATTTGTGATAGACTCTATCAAGCTATAAATTTAAAGTATTACAAACATGTCTAAATTTGGTGACTTTAAATCCAAGTGTAATAAACATAAATTATTAATTCAAAACCATGGTTTGTCAAAATTAGGGTAATGACTTGATAACAGGCAAAATATTCAAACTATCACTACATGATTAAAAAAAAGAGGACCCATAGAAATGCATAGCTAAACCAAGCCAGGAAAATAATCTCAAAACATTTGTAAAGTTCAGCAGGTAATCAGAAGGCAGGCAAGTTAGTGAGACTGTTATCCTATCATTCCCTCACAAGTTGTAGTTGATCTCTGCAATCCATTACCAATTTAAGATGCGCGTACTTCACTTTTTAAAAAAATCTAGTGATACAAAAATCTAAAGTTACATAATAAAAAGCTAGAGATTAATCATATTCTGTACACGGAAAAAGCTGTTACTTTATAACTATTACTGTCAGGATTCTAAAAATAAATGTCTAAACCAAGTGTTTTTAATAATTCATTAGAGCCTAGTTTTTCTCAGAAGTCCACCTCCCAACTATTTAGAATATACTCATTCAAAGAAAATAACTAATTGTTAATGTAATGCTATTTAAGAGGGAATTTATATCATCTGAACACAACAATAGTAGAATAATCTCTTAAGAAAATAAGTAAGAAAAAAACTGGATAGCTCTTCTGAAAACTTCCCCCAATGGAAAAAAAAACAGAACTAAGAGAAATTTCTAACATGATCCAAGAGGTATAAAGAAAAAAACTATTTAATTCTGCACTAACGTTTTTAAGTATTAATAAAAAGCTTTCACTTCACATAGTAGTTTGGCTGTAGATTTCAAACCCATGGGAAAGACCAATTATTGGAAACTGCATTATTATAATTTCCTTACTGTGATGACCTAAATGTACTATACATGAACTATCTTCCATGTGAGCCTGACCTGAGTCTGTCACTTATAGTAGTTCAAAGATATTTACTACTTCAAAAATAATACTACTGGAAAAGTAGTGCATCATCCTGTTACATTTAAGGTAAACCAACTGTTATGTATTTTCATAGTAGAAAAATTTCTATCAAGGGTGGCATATAACTTCTTGCTAGAATAAGATAAAAAGATTAGCAATTCCTATACATTCACTATCGTTAGCCAAATAAAAGTTAAAAGGTAGGTAGCTCGTTAGCAGTGAAAAATAAATTTGAAGAAACATTCAGGAGCTGTAACAGAACTCTCAAGTGCTGACAAAAGTGACTACAACCATTCACAATAATAATGTTCTACCTAGCCTAGATTTTTCTATTCCTTGATTTAGAGTTCTCTGATCTCAGCATCTGCTCAATTTGATGAAATTGAGATTTTCATGAAAATCACAGCCAGGTGAATAGGTACATAGTAAATACTTTTAAAAAGTCCTTCACGTACCACATAATAAGACTTGCATTTAAAATTCAATATATTCTCCTGGCACACAAAATACTTATGAAATGCAAAACTAAGTAACATAGCTAATGAGCTTTATTAACTCATCCACAAAGTTCAGTTTCCCTGTTTCACATTTGTTCTTGGGACTTTTCAAAATGCTTGACTGAACTGACACAATAATTTCTCTCAATCTTTATAAACAACTTTTCAATTATAAATCATCAGAAATCTTAAGCCTATGGAACACCTTGAAGTCAGGGAGAATATCCTTCACCATTTCAAAGATGGGAGGCAGGGAGGCCCTCCTTGGTGATTCAATGGGTCAAGCAATGCACTATGAAAAACTGCAGCCAATGCAGGCGAGTTTGATCCCCAGTCAGGGAGATGACCCAAATGGCACAGCAGACCACCACCCCGCTGCCCCACCTCAACCTCACCCACTGCTCCCCTCAACCGTGTATTTTAGTTCATCTGCTTGTTCTGGTCCCCTCAACCCCCCCCCACACACACACCTCTGGCCTGCACCCCAGTTCTTGTATACATAAAGAAATCTTAAAAAAAAAAAAAGGAAGGGGAGAGGTGTGTATTTCAGAAGTACTTCATGAATTCTGGTCAAGAGAAATTCCTTTATAGTTAATATCTCACAAAGACATGCATTTAGCTGCTTTTCAAAACCATATATTTAGTTTTAATTCCACTCCTTCTAAAGAACTATACCCAGTCACATAGAACAATCTCAGTTTGCCCTAAACTAGGAGAATTCATTGCAGGTACACCCTAGGTATTTAAATGTGTTTTGTTAATTCAGTTAAGCTTTTTTTGGCTCAGAGTTTTCATCACAGTTCTCCTAATCAATACAACAGGCAAACTGTCTGATAAGCGTTTGCGTGAGTAACACAGATATTCGGAGACACCTCAGCTCAAAGCAATAATCACCAAGCTCAAAACAATTGTCCCCCACAAACCAGCATGCCCAAAATTAAAGCTTCAAGAAGTGGATGAAAAAAGCAGAGATGGTAGAAATGACAAATGTAGATGATAAGGAGATTTTTATATTTAAATTGCAGTAAAATTAAATGCTTTAAGTCTAGTTTTAAGACAAGCTGCAGATTTTCTCTGTTCGGTGGATTGTTTCTAGGAGTTAGCATTACAACCTTGGAAGTCTTGTTCACTTTGTCCTGCAGCATTTTTTCAGTTGATGCCAATGCTTCCATTGCTTCCCAGTTTTTCTCCCGAAGGTCCTAATCATTTTTAGAAAGAATGATTTCAGTTTATCCATTATTGAAAGAATTTTGCTTTTTTATTCATCAGTATTTTGCACTGCATTTAAATGCTGGTTACTGCAAAATTATTTCAATGGGAAAATATGTATATTAGCAAAAAAATAAAAAGCAATGTTTAGAAGTCTGAATGAGAAAATAAAGATGCCTGCTTCCCATGTTTTAGTATACACACCAATTATGTCAGCTTACTACTACTGTACATGTGGCAAAGAAGAAAACATTCAAAAGTAAATGCACAAATCAAGACTACAAACATGATTTCAGGAACAGCGAATATTAGAGGATTAAGGACAGAGCAAATACACAAGTTTAGCAAAGAGTTTATAAGTGATTTTTAGTCAAGGACCAGTATTATTCATGGGACTTTCTACTACAGCATAACATGTTTTTCTCTAATTATATTTTATTTAAATTAACATATTTCAAATTACCTAGGAGTGACACAATAACTCACTATACTTTTATGTATGTTTTCCTGGTGTGGCCAAATGTGTACACCATAAAACAACAACATATTATATGAGCTATGTGATTGAGGCAAAGGGGAAAATCAAAAATTTTAAAACATAGTCTCTTTGAAGAGTAATGAGCCATTGGAAATTTAACTCTAGATTTTAACAGCATTTCATTAGCAAGTATAAATAAGAACAATCCGCTACAGTTCAGTCTACAGAATTAAAGGATCTAAACATTAAAAAAAGAAAAAATAATCACCACTGTTAAATGCTCATTTATATGCCAAATACTGTACTTGGCACCTCACATAAATTTTCACTAATCTCCACAAACCTAAGAGGAATTCAGCCCCACTTTAGATGGGTAAACTAC
This sequence comes from Galemys pyrenaicus, assembly GCA_019455555.1. Classification (NCBI taxonomy): domain Eukaryota; kingdom Metazoa; phylum Chordata; class Mammalia; order Eulipotyphla; family Talpidae; genus Galemys; species Galemys pyrenaicus. Next base: position 10,548,642 of record JAGFMF010011823.1, read on the forward strand.
AGTTCAGGCAAATTAAGAAATTTGGCCAAGTGAACACAGCAAATAAAGTGGGAGAAGTAGAATGGTCTGACCACAAACTGCTGGCCTCCAGTGTCCTACTCTTTTCACAATCTCAATGACTCTGACATTACTGTTGCTGCTTCAAGATATTGTCTTTATTATACCTTATTTATTTCAGAATGCTGATAATAAAACCCAGTTTAGATGGTATTGGTACCCAGCAATTCTACCTCAGTTTTGGTGACTAAGCAATGCTGTTAGTCTTACCGTACAAGCACACAAAGGGCAATTCACATACCTAATTTTGACAAACTCAGGGTGTTGGAACATGTCAACTCATTATATTAACAAACTAACACAAACACTGAAATTTTTAACAGATTAGAAAACACACATCAATTTATTATTAATATTCCTCTTAGATTTCAATATTAATTAGAGCCTTGCTCAACTCTTAGCAATCACACTTTTTGTTTAAAAATTCCTTCTCTACCAAGAATGTTTGGGTTCTACTTACAAGATATCACCTTCTGATTACAGAGAATATTAAAAATTCATCTAATTTCATAATTTGTCTATTCAGTAAAATGATTATAGATTTACAGTTCTTGTGTTGCTATCCTCTCCCATTCTAGCATACACGTATGCGGGCTGTGAGGTCTCAAATAAGCTTAATTACTAAAACTTGTACCATCTTCAGTTTAAAAAGGGAGGGTCTGGAAGACTTTGAAAAAGAATTATTATGAAAAATACAAGGTTTAATTACTGAAAATACTGAGTTTGAATACTGGCATTGTTTTTACTTACAAAAAGATTAGCTCAAACAAAATGAGAGGAACTACCTTTGCATTTCAAATACTGAGCGGAAGAAAATTTTTTCCAAATAAAAGAGCCATAGAAAATTTTAAAATCTGAAGATGTAGTACAGCTTCAATATTTGAAACAGTATTAGGAACTACACAAATTGGTCATTTGCATTTACTCACTTAAAATATGATCTCCACTGATTATCCCTGTAATTCTCCCCTAACAGTTACACACAATAGTACTTTATGAAAATTAACAAATCTAAAGTGTATTAAAGAAAAAAATTCTGATCCATGAAATTCCAGTAAAGTAATAAGTCTCATTCTGATAAAAATTTATAAAAATTTACTTACATTATTTTTCTTCCTCTGGTGTTCAACAGCATCTTTCAAAGAATCTAGCTCCTTCTGGAGATCAGATATTTCTCTCTCTCTTTCTGAAATTCTAAACCAGAACAGGAATATACACAGCAGTATTTTAGGTAAATAGGGAATATAACATTTGCTACTACAAAATAAAAACAAATAGATGATACTTGGAAAATGTATTAATAGGCAAACTCAACTCAGCTACTATTATCATAAAAAGCCTACCCATGCATTTTCAGAAATGATTTCTTAAATGCATTTTTTTACAATAGGACATGCTTATACTTGTACAAAAAAAAAATTTTCCTAACAGTTTATAAATATATGAACTGCTGCAGTTATTTCTATTTTTACATAAGTCAATAAAGTAGCTATTTTCAGAAGAGTGAAAACTGATATAATGCATTCCCAGCTATACACATATATTTTTTCCCCTGAGAATGAAAATGAAGTTAGTTATTGCTTTAAATGGCAAACCCACAACAAAAGATTGATATTAATGTGAGGTAGGTGTTCTTGGATTTTCATAACGATCTCAGGAGTCATTTCCTCATTCTGTATAATGAGTGAGTTATATCCCATAAAAGCAGACAATAATGGTAAAGATTCACAATTCAATTCTGTTACAGTTGAAAGTAGCCTGTATAGCAAGTTAAATTAGAAATCATTCTTCCTAAAAATAAGGCCTTATATGAGGGGTCGGAAAAACTTGTACTATTGACCTACAGTATTCTTTTGTATGATCCTTGAGTCAAGACTTCATTATATGTTTTTAAAATTAAAAAAAAAAAGAATCATGAGAAACCTCTGGCCTACAATCAGGTTTGTTTACAAAAAGTTACCTAATCCTTACAAACTCAAGACTCAATTTAACAGTAAATAATTCTAACTTAGTAAAGCACCAACTTTATAAAGAAAAGTTGGAAGAAAGTTTAGATAACCTCTCTCACCTAATATACTTAATGTAACTGACATTTAACATGTAGAAACAAGCCAGTTTAGCTGAAATGACCTTAAAATGTAGCCTTTTAAAAAAATATATAAGGCAACAGTAAAAGAAAAATGTTTCAGTTAAAAAAAAGTCTCCTTAAAAGAGAGCAATCATAAAGATTATGAGACACTTTAAAATGCAGACGCTAAAATAAAATGTGTAGTATTCAATTTCACAGTATCACAAAGATAGCTAATTTAAGGTAAATTAGTAAAGCCCCTAAAGATTACTTCAATTCAATTAGGTGTTTTCTGAGTGCCTCAAAAACCAAACATGAAAATCTCAACAAAATATTCAAAGAAATCCAAGCACCACAAAAGACACACATTAAGAGACAAATACTGTATGACTTCACTCATTATGTGGAATATAAAGAAACAAAACAAAGGAACAGATAAAACCACACCTATAATCTGACTGAGAACAGAGGATACCAGATTAGGAGGGTTAGATGGAAAGCAAAGGTTGAAGAGGACCTAACGAACTATAGAAGAAGACTTATGGGTACCCACAGTCATGATTGTGATGTGGTGACATGTTTGAAGAGGTATAAACCTAAACGTCTACATTATATTACAGTGTCATACACCAACATTACCATAAAAAGAAAATGTAACTGAAAAAAAGATACTCTAGCTCAACCAAAGACATAGCAAAGCTCACTGACATACAGCTCAAGAAATCCAAATATAACTGTAAAACTTAGGTGACCATTTGCTTACCTTAAATTGCATTAAATGCTGAACTCACTCACTTTAAAAATGCCTAAATTTAAATTGCTTAAATATCTGAAACTGTTCAGCACATAAAGTTACCGCTTCCCAAATGGTAAATCATAATTATTACTTACACTTTTAATAGTTCTTCATGAGGAGGAAAAGATTCCTATTAAAAGAGTTAAATGTCATTTCAAAACAAAGCTTTCTAAAAGACTTCAACAAATGAAAACTCTCCTTAAATATAAATTAAGACAACACCAAAAGTAAAATTACCATCTATTCTAAATACCCATCATAAAGCAATTTTAATAAAAATGTAGAAATCTAAAATGTACAGAGTGTGAAATCAAATCTTCATCTGCCACTACATTCTTTATTTAACAAGTACTTATCAATTTCCTACTATGGGCAAAGCACTGCATTAACACCTTAAGTTTTCAAAGTGTATAAATTTCTGTTTGACTACTCTAAGTCTCCAAAAAATACCATAAATGAAATCAAAAGTGAGTCAGGTTGCATACAAAATTTTATATTTACAAAATAAATTAATTAAAGGGGTATTTTGGAAACATCTTTTGAAAAGCCACATTTTTATTTTATTTTTAACCAACCAGAATTATATTTTTAAAAAATTTTAAACAGTGGCAAACCATTACTTATGATATTACACATTTCTTATTTTCTCTCTAATTATAAATGTGTGAGGGAAAAGGGACACAGGTAAAATGTCTAAATTGATCTCTGTAGGATTTTAGGATTTTAAGTGACTTTCTAAGAAAAGTATTCTAGAGGATCAGAAATACTTAAATACATAAGAGTTGGAATACATTTGCATATAGTTTAAAAATTGTATATTTTTTCTTGGATAAGAAGCAACAATTTGTTTTGGTTTTTTTAAGGAAAATAACTAAACACTTATTTATAAAACAGCACATATTTTATTTTCAATGAAAAGGCAAAAATGTCAAGAGTACTTACATTCTTAAGTTGCATAATTTTTGTCATATAAGCAAAAGGCAAGCCAATTAACAATACCTACCTTTTGGTAGTTCTGTTGCTTAAGCTGCTCAATGTGGGATTTAAACAATTTGTTTTCCTCTTGTACCGCCTAGTTAAGCAAAAATTAAACACATGAATTTAATGGCTAAAGATTTTTATTTTCTTTTTTTCTTTAAAGATTTATTTATTTATGCATACAAGAGCTGGGGTGTAGGCCAGAGGTGCAGGAGGTGAGAGGATTCACCAGAGACAGCAGCAAGCAGAACAGGCAGAACAACTTAAATACACTGCTGAAGGGAGTAGCAGGCACCACAGGAGAGGTCTGTTGTTGCGTTGTGTGGGTCACTTCCCTGGCTGGAAATCTAACTCATACTACAGTGGCTGTGGATAGCATCATAGTGCTGCGACTTAATCCCTTGCACCAGCAGAGAGGCCCAAGATTTTTATTTTCTATACAAACTTTTGAAATAGCATACAAGCCAGAAAAATTCTAAAATAGTAATAATTTTTAAAGGACACAAATAAGCCCTATATTAAAACACATTATAAAATTAGAATTTAATTATTTAGCACTGGTCTGGGAGTGCTCTCAGTAGAACAAAAGATCCAGAATACCTAAAATATTTAGTATCAGGTAACATTTCAAATCAATAGGGCAAGTTGTGGGATATTTTGGACTAGATATATCATTGTTGTATGGACTACATGCTGTATAGGATCTATGACTCCATTCACTAGATGAGTAGCATCCTTCTACAAGCTGTGAGTAAAAATGTCTCCAGGTATTCCTAAATGCTAAGTGCTGAAATTATTTCTGATTTTGGCTAGCTTTCTTTTATTAAAGAAAGAAAAGTTATGTTCATAATTCAAATAAAACGCATAGAGTATCTAAATAAAAAACTAAAACTAAACTGTAAATATGTAAGAAGAAAAAATGAATTTTTTTTTATTATAGAGAAAACTTTCTTCCCAACACTTAAAACTAAGAGGAAATGAAATGAAAAGAAAAATTTATATCACTTTACATTATTACAAAAGGTAATTTCCCTTGACATGTGAAATGCATCTTCTAAATTAATGAAAGTCAACACAGGGAAAAATGTAGAAAAAGGAAAAGGGCAATTCATATACAAATGGAGTAAACAAATAAAGAGGTTTAACTCCTCACAAATGCAAACAATCCAATCATCTTTCAAGCACAGTATCAAATGTTCACTTTGTCATTGTAGGAGAAACAGTACTCTGTAAGCAGGAGTACAAATTAGTAAAAACACCTTTTTTTGGTTACTACCATGTAACATAATTTAAAATTAATTTTCTCTCTTAGAAGAGAGAAGACATGTGACAAAACTATCCCCTGGAGCATAAAATATGAGTAAGAATAGTCAGAGACATGCCAGCATCTATAAATTTGCTATCACTTGAAATCAATGTTCTATAATGTTCAGTATTAACTACATGAAGATAAGGATAGGCTCATTTTCTATGTTAACTCTTAAAAATACTTACAATAGCCAAGTTATATGGAAACAACCTAAGTGTCCAACAAGGCATGACTAGATAACACATACCAGAACATTACCCAGCCTCAAAGAAAGCTAAAATCTTGCCATCTGTGGCAAGATGGTTGAAAGCGAAGAATATTATATAAGAAGGAAAATCAAAAGACAAATAATTTTATTTCATGTGGAAAATACAGAAACTAAGCTAAGAAACAAGACAAAAGCAAACCCTACAAGGTAGAACTGCAAAACTAAGGTAGGAATTAGGACCAAAGGACAGATGGACTCCAATGGACTGTGGTGGAGGGGTTACTGGGATTTTATTGGTGGGTGTGACATCACAACACTCATTTGCAGAGACAAAAACCTGCACTCTTAAAATATATACAGTGTTGCTAGCCAACGTTATCTCAGTAAACTTTTTTTTTAAAAAACAGAAAACATGCTTATGTAGAAAGATCTCAAAAACATTATTAAAGGGGTGAGACCAAGACATAAAAAGTATATTGTTATAAATAGCATGTATGAAGTATAAGCTCAAAAAATAGAAATAAGCAATAGCAGTCATCTCAGGAATGAGACCCTGTATCTGGTAGGAGGCATCTGTGTATTGTTTTTTCCTTGCAGTAGTTAAAATTGCTTAAAAGCATGAAAGACACTAGTCACACAATAATTTTAAGCAAACATATTCACCTGCAACAGCTTTGTTTTGCTAGAAAGATCATTTTCCCTCTCTTTTAGCATAGTTGCTACTCTCTTCATTTCATTTTCTTTTTCTTTCAACCTAAAATTTTTACAAAGATATATTAATTGTATACATAAAAATAGAGCACTGAGCTTTCTCACCAATCAATAAATTTGTTCAATTCAGTCAAAGACATCCAAAAACTCAACAGTTTACTTCATAGTTAGCATTTTGTTAAGTGCAACTTTAGCTAGAAGAAAAACCAAAAATTGTTAAGGGTAAAACCATTATTTCATTACCTAAGTATAAACATTACCACTTAAAAAGTATTTTTTTTAAAAATTTTTTAAATTTTTAAAAAATTAAAAATTTTTTTTAAATTTTGCTCCCAAGGATTGTGAGCCATAATTAGTTAACCCTGGAACTTAGAACATGCCCAACCCTTTGGACTGAAGAGGCAGTACATATAATTTAATCTGGCTCTCTTACTCAACATATATATAAATCTTACTATATTCAGTCCAAGTGAATCCCAACTGCCCTTTTCATCTTAAGCAAGAGATCTCTGGCCTAATAGTTAACACTACTGAAGTGACCTGTTTAATTATCTAATCAAGGCAAGAAACCATTTTAGCCATTTCAGTATTCCCAATGCCAGAGGACACTCAAATATTTGCTGAGTTGAAAATTATTTTTATCCCACTTTAACCTAGAAAGAATTTCAATATGCTTCAGGTCTACATGGAAAATGAAAAGAGTAGCTTTAAAGAATAAAAGGAACCAGCAGACCTTAAACATACTTTGTTAAGTTAAAAACATATGAACTTTTTTGGGGGTAAACTTAGAACTATAAACACTCCCCAAAATTCTATTCATTAAAAAAAGAAAATTGTGGAATAGGAATAAATCTAAAATCATACTCTAATGATCTTATCTAGTACAAATAGGCCACAAATGTGACTCAAAGCTTTCTATAAACAAAACACCTACACAGTTACATGTCACAGGATTAACAATTATCTGTACAAATGAGCTATGTTACCATGAATAGAAACATGCCCTCTGTCGACAAAAAGGCAATGACCTAATAAATATCCTCAAATATCTTACTTTCAAAGACACAGCTTCACTTGCCACTTCTTATGACAAACATCAATAATGACTGGTAGAATTACATCAAAGCAAAATCCCTGAAAAATATTTCTATGGGGGGAGGGGCAAAAAAGATGAAGTCCAGATAATCTCTCACCACTGTTGACTGATTTAGTTTAAAAGAAAAACTTTACTGGTAAAAAGGGTTCTGATATCTTTAGATTCAGTATTTTTACTATTCAGTACATAATAACCAATATGACAATGTATACTATTTTCCCCAGTAAGCTATTTTTATAGGAAGATTCAATACTCATGATCAAGATTGTCACTAAGACTATCTTATGGGTAATTCAGAGATGTTATTCCTCCAAATGCAAAAGTAAATTTAACTTCTCTTATAGTAATGGCATAGTTCATTAAAAAAAACCCTTAAAACCATACTATATTTGCAGAAATTATATTTCAGAAAACAAGTATGAAGGGTTTGAAAAGATAAAGTCTTCATAAGTACTTCAAAGTGTTTAAAGGGTCTCTATTTTATTATACCAAATAAAGACTTAGTTTATTTGCATCTAGACTATAATTCCTACTTAACAAAAGTTCATGACTTAGAAGACACTCATTATAACATTAAAGCACAAGTTGGAAAATAACAGTAAGTTCCTTTTTAAAGTGCTAGCTAAAAGCATACTTACACAGTCTCAAGTTCTTCAAATTGTGATGTAGGACAAGCCTAAAAAAGATTTTACATATTTAACTCTAACATCAAAAAGACAGGCACTAATACACAGTATGTATGTGTCTGTGTGTATATACACATATAGAAGTCACCCATCAATAAAATAAAAATAATTATATGGGTAGATGGATAAATTTGAGATTGGGCCATTTACAAAACAAAAATGAAATGAAATCTGCCTGATTTACTTTAGTTTTTAGTGTCTATTTCTTAAAAGATTATAGGTCGATACACCAATTAAACAGACACTTAAAGATGAATTTAATGACCATCTGAAAAGGACAGGAAAGTCCAGGTAGATAAATCAGACAGTAACTGATTTGACAGGGATAAAAGGTGACTTCTTTTATCAACAACGAAACTATGGTACAATAATTTTCATGGGAAAGAAACTTGGGACATATAAGTTCTTTACATTTTAGTACACTAAAATAATTTTTCTCATTCCTATGTAATATGCTAGTAATCTGTTTATACTATACCTCTTTCAAGTTATGTTGGGCTACCTCCTGAACATGAGCTTTTAAAGATTCATTTTCTTCTTGAAGATCCTGAAAAGTAATAGGTGTGATATGAACTGATATTCAAGCATAAAAAAGTATTTACCTTTGTTTTTAACTTCTCACCTGTAACCACTTCCCTCTGTTGGCTAGCTCTTTCTCCCTCTCTTCTAAATCAGTCTTCATGGTATTCATCTGTTCCTCCTTTCCTTTTAATCTGACAACAAATTATTAAGAACTATCAATGAAGATGTTATGTAAGTCTAAAAAACAAAAACGCTGGTGTGACTGGAGAAGTATATTTTAGTTACACTCACAGACCAAATTGATTAAAATTTTAAAATATTTTTAGTACAAAGGCATTTAAGATTTTAGAGCTATCAAAAAATAAAGGATGATTAAAGAAAGTAATTCCACCTAACACCGAAAAACCAGATATTGAATAAATTAGAGTAGCTCTACTATCACCCCATACAACCTTGTTAATACAACAGCAGCAAGTCCAGACAGCTTATTACAGCTGGCCTGGATGTGAAACATAGCCAATTTCACAGTGGCCACAAAACAGACAAAAAGCAACATCTCTGTTTGAGGGCATATTCAGATGATAAATGGTGAAAAATAGGACCTGCTGCTCTATTCCCACACCCATCTAAAAATAAAAACTACAGGTTAAATTCTGACAAAAAATTTAAGACCTTGAAGACTTCTGAGATATAATTTGGTATTCTCTAAAATATTCCTTGAAATAAAATAAAAGCAGCTATGATATTCATTTTAATTGTATTCAACTTGTGGAAAAGCTATAATAAAGGAAAATGAGAGATACAGTACTTACAAGTTCTGAAGCTCCTGAACTTGAGAAGTAATAGATAACTGAAATACAAAGAAAAAAAGCCATTTAAAATCTTTTCATTTTACTTTATGATAAACTTTAAAATGCATACATTCATAATTACAAAGAACCTAAGCTGAATTATTTATACATGCCAAAATGAGATGTGTCTTGATTTTCACTAACCCTTCACTTCACTGTCATTAAAAGTAATAAATTAAAATCAGCCAGTAGAACAGGGTGGGTGGCAAGATAGACAGTTACCAATAAAAAGTCTAAATAGCATGACACTTCTAAAATTGTGAAAATTAGAATATTAATTGTCTTACCTCTCTACCACACATATCTGAGCTCTTCTCTATCCCAGTCCTCAAAGCAAACTATTCAACAGTACTCTATATTGTCTTTCTTTAATCCTCTCAACAAACACAGTTCAATAGTGCCTCTTATGCCCTACTGTCCTTCAATTTTAACTAGATGTCAATTCCTCAGGAGAAAATTGCCTGAACTCTCAATCTGTTTCAAAGGAGTATGATCTTTCCATCATGCCTTGTTTCATTTCAGTACATTACTGCCAATCACTAGCATAGTGCTTTTAAGTAGGAAGAACCCATAAATATTTTTAAATGACTTTGTTAGAAGAATTAATGAGTCAAGTCTTACATGCAATCTCATCAGTTTTTTCAATGTGATCTTTTTCGATTAAACTCACTAATACCGGGCCTCCCTAGTGGTGCAAGGGGTTAAGTCTCAGCACTATGAAGCTATCACCAGCCACTGTAGCACAGCATGAGTTCTATCCCCACCCAGAGAGTTGACCCCCAGGGCACAGCAGACCTCTCCTGTTTAATCTGCTGCTCCTCTTAGCAGTCTATTTCAGTACATCCACTTTCTGCTCCCCACTCTGTCTCTGCTGAATTTTCTCACCCCACCCAACCTCTGGCCCACACCCGAGTTCTTGTATGCATAAATAAATGTCTTTAAAAAAATAATTTCACTAAAATCTATCGAGCCCCAGTAACCACATTAACCTCTGAAATTCTCCAATTAAATGTATATTCTGTTACATAGGCAAAGGTTGAGCAATACGCATTCTATAACAAAACATTTTAGTTTTAACATGCAATTAGAACAAACCAAAATAAGATTTGCCATAGTGTGCTTTTTTAAGTTGGCAAACTAAAATGAAACATTAATACAGAAAATTTTCTAAGAAAAAAACTTTAACATTTACAATACATGGAGTAAAGTATCAAAAAACTTTCTCAAATCAGGCACAAAAGGAAAAAAAAGCACACCGTCCAATATACTTACAGCACATTACCAAAAGTTATTTTTCTAAGTGACAAGAAAAAAACAAATAGCTCATAAATACACATACACTAACAAATCTTTCATGCTATGGCTCTGGGATTTTTACCTGTTGAGCCTTTTCAAGCTGGATATTTCCTATTTCTTCTTTTAGAGCCTCTATTTCCTGATTCAAATCCTTGACAATGACAAAACAGACAAGATTGGACAATGGAAACACAGAAATTGACCAAAAAAAATGCAATGTACAGACAAAGACATGAAATTAAATGGTATTCACTAAAGTTGATCAAAAAGAAACAAAACACAGTTTTCTCTTTCCCGGTACCTGAATAGTTTTCTCCTTATTAGCTACTTTAAGAAGTTCTGCTTCTAGAAGTTCTTCCACAGTCTTGATCTTTCCATCTTTTTCATGGATGCTTAGATAAAAGAAATGCAGTATTAACTTGAAGAGAAACCAATTAAATTCCACCAATTAAGATATAAAAATAGCACCAAATCATAAATAGGCTCTCCAAAACTCTTCTCATTTTAAGTAAAACAGAAATGTTCTTACAGACAGAAGAGTGCAGGGGGAATAAAGTCCTCCTAAATGAGAATTAAGCAATAACTGCCAGATGGCTGAAACCTAATGCACACTAATAGAAACTCGTGAAATCTTTTAAAAGTACATACGGAATTTAAGATTTGTACTCTGAAAAACACCAAGGATCTTCAAGTTCATCTCAACAATATAAGGCTTCTAGATCTCTTAAAACTGTGGCAGAACTTACAGTTACAGCATCTAACTTTACAGACATCTTAAGAGGATACATGCATGCAAGGAAATGATCTCTCCAAACAATGTAACCTATCCTTTGTCCTTCAACAACCCTTATTGTAGAAACAGAAAATTAATAACTCAATTTCTTAAAAAAATATATTCAGTCATGGAAAGAGTGTTTTTTTTTAATCAGTCACATTTCATTTGAGAAGAACATAGCTAAATTTCTTTATTCCAACAATGAAAAATTCTGCAATGAAGGTTAAAATAACACTAGCCATGACCATTGCACAAAAAAATGATGAATAATAAAAAAAAAGACCAAAAGGGAAAGTTTAATAGTATCACTTACACTTTCTTAAGTTCCTCAACTAGAGATGCAAAAGAAACCTACAAATAGGAAGATTAATAAGTGAGTCAGAAATAGGAAAGTATGTGACCAAAAATATTTGACTATACCAAAATCCAAATAGGAAAAGTAAACCCAGGAATTCTTTTATTTCTTGTTTTAAGATTTATTTATTTATGCATACAAGAACTGGGGTATAGGCCAGAGGTGTGGAGGGGTGAGAGGATTCACCAGAGACAGAGCGGGGAGCAGAATAGCCAGATCGACCGAAACACACTGCTGAGTGGAGCAGCGGGCACAGCAGTAGAGGTCTGCTGCGCCATTGAACTTGTGCAGCAGTGGCTGTGATTTACTTCACAGTGCATTGCTCAACCCACTGTACCATCAAGGAGGCCCTGTTGTTTTTTTTTTAATAATGTTAAAATCATGAAAGCATTTTGAAAGTAAGCAGCTTTAAAGCTATTTATGTAAATGCAGGCCAAAAGAAAAATCAATACATAGGCATTAAAATTATTGAATTAATCCTTTTAACCCGATAAAGAATAAAATAATGACCAGAAAATTGCCTAATTTCAGGCAGCTTCTCTATTAGTCTTAGTTTATATTCACATGCACAAAACCTTTTACCACTGTAGTAAAAAGCAAAGATATCTTAAAATACTCTATATTCAGTGCTGGCAATCAGCACTCAGTAAATCATAGCCTCTACTACTGATATCAAGTCACTAATCATTTAAGAATAAAACTGTAATTGACAAACTCCACTTTGGAGAAGGGAGGAATAGACAACAAACTTAATTTTAAATATACTAGGTTTGTCTACTGTTGAAAATAGGTGCAGGATCTACTAAATACATTACCTGATCATTCTGCTTAGCCTTTAAGTCTTGAACTTCTTTTGTTAGAGATGAATTTTCAGTTCTTATTGCCTTTTTCAAAAACACACAAGCAAAATATTCTTTTATTTTCATAAATAATAGTTACCTTCAAAACAATTATATTCTCATTTTTTTAAAGCCTCTTTCCCCTTTCCTCTTTGCAAGGCCCAAAATTTACTTGTTCCATGTATCTACAATTCAGCTACTTATATAGCCAGTCAAATGTATTTTTAATTTAATCATCCCAAGAATTTATACTTCCACAACCTCAAAACCATATAGTACACCTTTTGTCATTTCTCTCCCTAAATTCAAATACATTTTTTTAACTTATTTCCTCCAGCAACTGTATCTTAGTCAAGTTTGTTAAGGTTAGTGAAAATCATACAATACAACTGCAGTGTCTCCTTTCTCTGGCTTCCAATACTATTTCATGAACTTAAGAAGCATGTTATCATCCAGTTATAATTGGGTACTGGTGGGGCAGCATACATTACAAACCACAACAACAGGTTACCTACTTCATTAGTGAATGCATCATTTAACTAAGCTTTTTTATATATTTATAATAAAACCTTAAGTTTAATGATAAAGGACTAATTCATAAAATGTGAATAAAATATTAAGTTAAAAATATGGGGAAAAATTTTATATAAATTATAGTAAAAACCCTTCATGTTTACTGAATAAGCAAACAAAGGGGAAAAAAAATCTACAAAATGCTTTACATTCAGTTCTTCCTCTTTAGTGGCCACCTGAATAAGTCCAGTTTCAAGTAATTCTTCCACAGTCTTCAACTTCTCATCTTTTTCTTGAATGCTAAAATTATAAATTTAGAACATATATATGAACTATTTTTCAAAGTCAATGACAACATTCCTAAACATTTAAATAGATGAACTCATGTGTCCACTGTCCCTCATAAATTCTTAGTTCTAGGAAGGTTTCTACAGATATTTGACCACAGTCATGGGTACTTCCTCTTTACCAATGTGTATGTAAACTGGATTCAAGTATTTCATGCTTACATGTTAGCCTAAACAAATAAATCATTGCCAAACGACTTCCACAAACCTAAAGCAATGCCAACCAAAATCAATCAATGGCAAACTACCCTCTGAAATCATGAAATACAAAGAGAACTAAGAATTTAGATAAATGTAGTTAATAATTCTGTCATCTCAAAATTAGCCAAAATGAGTCATTACAATTAAAAAAAAAGAAAATCATAAACGCTTACCATTTTTCCATTTGTTCTACAACATCTTTATTAGGCTAAAATAAAGCCACAAAAAAAAGGTTAAATTTTATTTATCCTGAAAATTGCTTAGTTTTAATTATATACAAAATTTAGTAAGATGATCCACATTTGAGAACTTTTAATAATTAAAGAATTATTGAACTCAAAACAATAGAAGCTGCCACACAAAACAGAAAAACTGGCAAAATGAATTAGTATTTAATTATTATTTTATTTACTACAGAAGAAAAATTTTGAGAAGTAAAAAGTTAGCCTTATTTTCTTTATATTAATTCAGTTCTTCAAAATTAAAAAACTAAGGCTCTAAGGCATTCATTTTTTCCTTTAAGACTTTTTTTAAACTAAGGTATAACATCTGTATTAGTTAAGTGCACAAATCCTATATTCAACTCAATGCATTTTTAACATGTTACATAACCACTGAGCGAACCAAGACTGGAAACTGAAGAAATAATACTTCACATTCTCCTTGTAAGTATTAAAACACAAAATGTAAGCTAACACCCATCTTTAACCACACCCCTCCTAGAATCCCCACTATAAATATACACAAAAGTCCCCACTATAATTATTGCATGTTCAGAAGCAGGGCATTCCCCTGACATTTCCAGGTCTTCAGAAAGCTAAATACCCTAACAAAACAGGTTTGAACATTCACTCCTACCTATACTATTCCCTATCCTCTCCTAATTTTGCTAGTTTAAAATTTCCCAATTTTATCACAACCATTTTTTCAAAAATATTATTAACATTTCATTGCCAAGTCAAAACCTAAGATTCTACTTCTTAGGTATTTCTAAAATGAACCCTCTCTTCACTGCATTTAGGATATTCATCAGTCACCTCAAATATCACAATGCCCTAATTCTTTTCACTAACTTTAGTCTAGAGTGATTTTGTTAAGAATTTTCCAATGGGAAAAATTTTTTCAAATCATCACAGAAGAGATAGGAATTATCAAAATACATTAAATCAGGTTTTTTAAATGAGAAATACCAATCATGCAGTTAATTTCAAAAATTGTTCATGAGATTTGTCCTTTATTTTGATTGATGACTGCCATCTCACACAGACTAAATTCAACTTATCTGCACTTTAATCATTTAGTTTTATTTTACTTTTTGTCCTACATACTTCTTCCCCACATAAATTCAAACATCTTATCATTACCAGAATGACCTTTCTAAAATGCTATACAAAATGATTATTCATCCTTGCAACACTGTTCAATAACTTACTCATATGATAGATCAAGCTTACGGTTCTTTCAAACCATACAAAGTCCTTCATGAATAGGCCCTAATAAATGCTTCTCTTTCTTATACCACATAACTTGCAGTCTACAAATAGGCCAGTTTTGGCACACAATGTCATGATTTTTAACACTGTCTTCCTTCAGCCTGGATTGCGCCTTAGCTATTTATCAAGTTCATGGCCATTTTTCAAAATCAGACTTGAAAAGCGGGCAAGAACCAAGCATCAGTCATCTCTCTAGTCTCACTCAACATTTAGCACAGGATGAGCATATATTCAAGTTGTAAAGTTTCCTTTAACAAAATTACAGTCTTACAAGTATTCTTAGTCAATTGCTCAGGGAACATTCAGTTGCACAAAACTGACCCAACCTAGCACCCAATCAACAGGTTTTTTTTTCCTTTAGATGTAAGTTACTGCTCAAATAATAAATTTTCCCGCAATATAATGCCAGGCAATAAGGCAAAAAAAAAAAAAGAATCTTCCCATTCCTATAGTTATTATTTAATAATGCTGATCATTGGCTCATAAAAATCAAGAGGATATAAAGTCATCCCGCTGTTTGATTAAAAAGTCAAGACAGTAAAATAGGAAACCTTAAAACATTCCCCCCAATAAAGTTTTATTTTATTCTTAATAAATGAGATCTTTGTAACTTACTTATTTGCATCATCTATCCGTAGACCTACACCCAAATGGAGCCTTTCCTTCAGTGTATAAATAGGTTACATTACCTGATATTTTCTATTTTTCTGCTTCCTACACCTGAAGAAACAACAACTTGGTACCATTTTTGGTTTCTGCTTCACCAAGCTGAGTATTTTCCTCCAAGATAAAAATCCATGGGGCAAGAGCACTAAATTATTTTACATAACTAAACTGTTCATCTCTCAACTGTCACTTGGAATTCTGGCTGCTGGCTAAGAAGGGGTTAAATAAAGGTGGCCATGAAAGAAATTAAGATTATACTAATCTTCATTTCTTCTTTCACTAACAATAACAATAAAAATGACCAGGAAAAAAGTCAGTAAGATGGTTCCTTGGCCTACCAAGATGAGAAAGAATTCACAACTATAAACAAAAACTTTAAATCACTATTACATGCCTTCCAGATTACTTTAAAAAAAAAAAAAAAAAGCCTTCAGAACAAGAAAAATTCTAAGAATTACCAAATAGAAATTTTTTAATTAGTACCACAAAAATGAATTTCATCTCTTACCAATAATTCTTTTAATTCAACCAAAAAATGAGGCTACAAACTTTTGTTCAGTAAACTGTTCTTTTTTCTTTCAAGACTTATTATTATTTACCTATGCATACAAGAAATGAGTTGTAGGTCAGAGGTGGGGAGGGAGGGCACGGCAGGGGTGGGGGGCGGGTAAGAGGATTCACCAGAGACAGACTGAGGAGCAGAGCAGGCAGATGTACTGAAATACACTGCTGAGGGGAGCAGCAAGGGAGACAGGAGAGGTCTGCTGTGCCATGGGGGTTAGCTCCCTGACCCAGGATGGCACTCAGGCCATCGCAGTGGCTGTTGATAGCTTCATAGCACTGAGACTTTAACCCCTGTGTCATCAGGGAGGCCCTCAGTTAACTGTTCTTGATATAACTATTCTTCACTTTAATCTGTGATATAAAAAATGGCTTGTGTTCTCCATAAAAAAAAAAAAAAAAAAAGCTATTCTTCATTTTTGAAAAATCCATCCCATGGTAAAAACTGTTTTAACAGAGTATTTAAAAGTACACAGAAGGGGCCCTGCCCTCCCTGGTGGCGCAGTGGGTTAAGCAACGCACTATGAAGCAAACCGCAGCCACTGCAGCACGAGTTCGATCCCTGCTGCCGGCCAGGGAGGGGACCCACATGGTGCGGCAGACCTCTCCTGCCTGGCCCGCTGCTCCCCTCAGCAGTGCGTTTCAGTCCATCTGTCTGTTCTGCCCCCTGCTTTGTCTGGTGGATTCTCTCACACCCCCCACACCTCTGGCCTGTACCCCAGCTCTTGTATGCATAAATAAATAAATCTTTAAAAAGGAAAAAAAAGAAAGAAACCTTTTAAATTAAAAAAAAAAAAGTACACAGAAGACTTACAGTAAATACTGACAGAGGGCTGACTCAATAAAGTAATTATCTGAGGACTTAAAAATACGATAGGTGAGTTAAATGTAATGGGAAAGTTCATACTAATAATAAGTCCTAGGGTATCATACCATCATTAAGAAAAAGTTAAGGTTAGTGGTTTTATTCTTGTTAATGATAGAGGATACCATTTCTAACACAGAACAAAAGTTGAAATATTTTTAAAGATTCGGACTTTTGTTAAAACCTAAGAGGAGCCTCCCTGATGGTGCAAGGGGTTGAACACAGCACTGTGAAGCTGTCCACAGCCACTGAAGCACGGGTTCGATACCCGGCCAGGGAAGTGACCCACATGGCACAACAACCTCTCCTGCCTCTCCTGCTGCTCCCCTCAGCAGTGTGTTTCGGTCTATTTGCCTGTTCTGTTCCCTGCTCTGTCTCTGGTGCATCCTCTCAACCCCCCACACCTCTGGCCTGTACCCCAGTTTTTGTATGCATAAATAAATCTTAAAAAAAAAAACAACCTAAGAGTTACCAACACTTTTAATACTAGAATTCCAGGATTAGACATTTCTAGTACTTAACCTCTAAGTTAATTTTAGAAAGTTTGAAAGTACATTTTCAAATATAAGTTCCAGAAACTCTGAAAAATAACTCAAAATAACTACATTCTGCTATTCAGAGTAAGAACACAACAAAAATACCACATCTGGGTCATCAATGTTGCATTTCACAACTGAAATTTTATGTTAACGCTGGAAATTAAAAAATGCTAGTAACTAAACTACAGCCAGAGACTGTTCAGACTTCAGAGATGGATCAATTGAGGGAAAAGGAAAAAAAAAAATCTTATAATTGATGAAATATCGGACATCTTTTAAGATATATCATAAGAAAGGAAAATAATGAAATTTAAGAGTAAGACAAATATTATTTGACAATATTTTAGAAGTAGAGAGGTGTAAAATCATGTCCAAGCACTAAATACCATCCTTTCAGCACTTTTTCCTTATTACCTTTAGCTTTTTTAAAGTAAAGCATATACAAAATAATAAAGACTATGCAAAGAACTTAATACATTGGGGGTGGGAGAAAAAGCAGTTTATTTCTTGATAAATTAACAAAATACTTTCAGAGACATACCTACTTATACAATTCAATACCTGCAAAAAGGTAAATTTTAAAATAAAATGCCTACATCTGCTAAACAAATTGCTATCATGCTACATTCCAAAATTTAACAGAATAAGAGAAATATGTAAACTTCTAACCTATCATCTAATATCATTTCTATAATATTTTTAAAAAACAAAATTCAAAGGATTATACAGGAGAACAGTATAAAGAGTTAAGAGTTATAGTACATGGAACCAGCTTATTCAGTCTACTATAGATTGATGATTTGATATAAAAACAGAATAAGATTGATGGCTTCAGGGGATGAGATGGAAAAATATTCTAAAGGAAAGTAATTAAACTTTTAGATGCCTACTTTATGCAAATCATTAGCTTAAGTTACTATACATAAACTTCCCTCACATAAATCTAACAGTTCATGAAGTAAATATCTGAAAGTGAAAGAATTAAAATGAAGGCCTCCCGGGCCTCCCCTGGTGGCGCAGTGGGTTAAGCAACGCACTACGAAGCAAATCGCAGCCACTGAAGCACGAGTTCGATCCCTGCTGCCGGCCAGGGG
>JAGFMF010011823.1:10578228-10591651 GCA_019455555.1 Galemys pyrenaicus
CCCGCTCTGTCTGTGGTGAATCCTCTCACCCCCCACACCTCTGGCCTGTACCCCAGTGCTTGTATGCATAAATAAATAAATCTTTAAAAAAAAAAAAGAGTATGGAACCCCATCAATCTTTAGACTACATTTCTCAAACCTCTGTACACATTTAGGTCAATGAATTAAACATCTACGTTATTTATTACGTAATAAATAAATGTGGGGATAAACACCTTCAACTGAGTAACCGCTTGCTCAGCATTCTTCTTTTGGACTTCCTCTTGCTGTAGCTTTCCTGTTTTCTCAGTCAGTTCATTCACCAACCTAGCATAATCCTGGCGCAGTTTATTTAGCTCAGCAGACTGCCTGAAAACAGTAACCTGATTAGAACCTTTCATTATTACAAACACATATAAAGAACAAAACATAATTTATATTAGCTTTCAGAAGTTAGTAATTCCATTTACAGCCAACTGAAAAGAAATGCTACATGTGACTACTAATAATGAAGCTTGCTTGAGTACAATTTCTAAATCATTTTGATGACAATTACACATGTTCTAAAATCACCAAAAAAAAAATTAAGAAAAATGGATGGCACACACTCATGAGAGGCATGAGTCAACAGTACCACTC
Source organism: Galemys pyrenaicus (assembly GCA_019455555.1). Lineage (NCBI taxonomy): Eukaryota > Metazoa > Chordata > Mammalia > Eulipotyphla > Talpidae > Galemys > Galemys pyrenaicus. The sequence goes on from JAGFMF010011823.1 coordinate 10,578,847, forward strand.
TCAGAAGTAGTAATCTATTAAAACCAGTCAGAGCATAGGCTTTATATTATTCTGTGATAGATAACATGTTGCTAGTCTTCTTCAGGGCAATATTTCTCAAAGTATGACCCAGCGCAAAGATCACTAAATCACTATCATAAAGAATTGCTGGACTCCAGCTCAGTCACTGATCATCATCTTTTAGAGTTAGGACTACAGAGCATCCTTTACAACATATTAGATGTTCTTCATAACAATGAAGTCTTAGAGGTACTGTTAAAGTGAATAGATGACTTAAAGGTTATAAATTCAGTCATAAATTTGTACACTGTTTCACTGATGGCACGAGTATTTTCATATAGTCCAGCTGAAGACTTTTTCATACAGCAAGAGAATGTTTTTGAAAATTAAATCATTTTATAAACAAGTGTAAAAATGAAACATCACTGATAATGATCAAGCATATTTTTTGATGATTCAAGAATATATTCTGCCATTCAATTAAAAATAAAGCATTTGGAAACATACTTGCTTTCTAGTTGGTTTGTAGTGTTGCTGACAGCATCTCTCAGAATGCCATTTTCCTGCTTCAAATGAGCGATCTCTGCCTCCATCTGCTCACGAACTTGCTGAAACTGAAATTATTTTACACATACAAGATTTAGAAAATGATAACTGCCAAAGCTAACTTTCTGAAGACACATTATGATGAGAATGTAAAAGCAATCAATAAAATGAACTTTAGGCTATAGTTCTCAACTAAATACAATTTTAAAGAATAAATCACATTTTGACAGGAATGAATACAAAGTAAATATAAGTTACCACAGCATTCAAGACTATATCAGATGATGCTAGCTAGCTGCTATCATATTTGAAATGCAAATACATATGGAGATCTTTTAGAACTAAATGATAATTTAGAACTTCCTTCCTACCCAGCAGATTCATTAATAATTAAGCCTATCTTGATCCTAGAACATGTCAAATTGATGTATTTTTAATGAAAAATTTTAGCAACCAAAAGTTTAAAAATTAAAATTATGCTCAGTACATTTATATTAAGTTATAAATCAAGCCGTAACTAAATAGATGGTAAATCCACTATACAAACCTACTTGTCAAAATACACTGGCTTCTAATTTTTAATTTCAAATTCATAGAATTAAAAAATAAAGAACACTGAATCTTACATTCACATAAGGAATGAGAGATCTTGCTAAGGGAAAATCTTAGTAATAACATCTAATCTATTCAATTAAGAAAATAAAATGTATTTGTTTCTATTTTTCAGAAAATTTGTAACATGGAATCAATATCCTAACATCTACACATACACAAAAAAATGAGTCACTTCAGACCTTTTATTCTCAATAAAAACATATTGCTACAAGTACTACATTAATTTTTAAATGAACAGTAAGTAGGAACTAAGAAGGAAAGATCACTTAAGACTAGGAGAATCAATTTTTCAATAACTTCAATCAGTTCTTCAATTAGTGGGCAAGAGAGTACTTCAAATGGCTGTGGGTTAGGAAAAAGGAGGGTTGGATCAAACAGAAGCTTCAAAATAGTGGGTAGAATAACAACCTAAGAGATTTATTCACTTTTTTTGATACCGGAGGTGCTTCTGTGGAAAATATTGTGACTTTGACAACAGTGAAAAATATTTTTAAATTTTTAGCATATTAGAAATATTATTAAGTAATAATTTACAAACAATCTCACTAATTTCATGTTGGAATGGAAATGAGAGACCTATTAAGATGGTGCCATAATTATACTACTATGAAATAATGAATTAAAGTGATACATAAGAATAAAATGCAAAAGTAAATAAAGTATTTTTAAAATTTCAGGACATATTATATACTGGGCAGCGAGACGAAGTCAAATGAGTCAAGCTTAAGGATAATAATGCTTCAAAATAATGGGAAATAAAACTGTGCAAATCAAGAGTCTGATTTTTCACACCAACAAATTGAGGTGATGACAAAAGCTTTCAAATTGAAGGATTAACCAATGATGAAAGCAATTTTTAAAATATGACTAGCTCCACAATATTCAATTAGAGAAGAGTATTAAGTTCACTTGACAAGCTGACCCAAGCCTTTTTAACAATAATAAAGATGATATTTTAATCTAAAGAAAAAGGGAGAAAAAGGAAAAAAGATATATATTATCTTCTCATATATATATACACACACATATATATAAAGAAATACACACACACAATTGATCCAGACCAATTTTGAAACAGACAGTAAGAATGTTCTAAACTGTTTTCTAAATTTCCACTTGTCTAAAGAAAAGTGAAAGCATGAACAAGAAACAGAAGGTCACGTGGGCTAAAACCTTAGGCTTGAGTTATCCTTCTATTACCTCTCTTCCTCTCTCCTCCACTGTCTCCCAGTCCCATATACTAAGTGTTTGGTCTCACTAAAACTCCACCTCCCTCCTAGTCAACATTCAGATTTCGTATTATTCTCTAACATGGATTCCTGCAAAAACATAATTATGCCTTGTTGCACTCTACACACTATTAGTCAAAATACTAATATAATCTCCAGGTGGTTGCTTAAACTTCTTTACTCACTCCTCTCCAATCTCAAGGTATACAAGACCCTCTTTAAAGTCAAGACCTCTATTTAGTACTCTATTTCTTCTCTTCTTCATGCCAGACCTGATTCCCAAAACTACATTTCTTAACTATGTTTCTCACAAACTGTTACCACTGGACAGCCTAAACTGGAAACACTTGGGGTGTACTTACTAAAGTCCAGGACTCCAAAATGGACATACTGAACTATATCATCATTAAGACTACAGAACAGGAAGTAATAACTTTTAAACTTAGTCCCCATTCCTTTTCTAACATGCCTAAATGTTTTAAAAGACTCAACACAATCTACCTATCACTTCTAACAAGTCTTCCTTTTCAGCCTTCTCTTCTCTCATCTCCATAGCTCCAAGCACCCAATGCTTAACTATATTGCAAGAGTATTTATCTGTGTCATCTTCCAGCCTTCCCACCTCATCCTCAACTAGAAAAGCTGCTTATTATGTACAAGCAGTCAGTTTAACTAGTCATTATAGCTGGATGGCCCAGATTGCATGCAGACTTTTTAAAACTTGCTAATTCAATGAATGAAGACATTTCATTCATTTTTATTTCAAAGAATAAAAATATACCTTCATCTGCATCTGCTGAGTCTCTTGATAACTGACATGCATTTTGTTTTGAAACACATTATGTTCCTTTTCTAATGTTCCAATCCGGTCTTTCATCCTTGCTATAACCATACTGCTTCTTTCTTTCTCAGCCATCATTTCCTAGAGTATACCAGAAATAATGAAAAAGTTATTTTCAAAGTACATAGGCTATAACAATACAACATTTTTAACATACAAAAACACTGTCACTAAAACAATCATGAGTTCTGAAATAAATACTTGCCTAACAAAAAGGTCAAAGATATAAAAAATAAAAACGCTGTGTTCTGCACATTATCTACTCTCTGTACCCATTCCTTCATAAATACTCTGCAGCTCTCTTTACTCTTATTTCAAATGCACATTCTGGTCTAAGTGTTAAAATGGAATAAATCCTACATTTTGACTTGATTTTAAGAAAAAACATTATTAAAGCAAAGATGTTAATTCTCTATTATTTGCAGGTACTAGATCTCTCTTACAGTAGAGAAAAGGGAAAAACAGAATGGAAAAGTTTCTCTTAGGGGAAGAGATAATGAGTAAGCTATGTTTTGGTAGAAGGGAAGTTTGGAATAAGGTAAAGTAAAAATCAGACAGCAATTTTTATCATATTCTCAAATCAGATCTTAAAAGGGTGATTTCATTTATGTTGTATCATGAACTCCTAGAACAAATATCAATTATTAAAATACAAGAAAACCAAGCAACTCTAAAGTTACCTGGCAGATGTGACATTCCCAGTTCTAAGAAACTAACAAAACTAAAGATTTTTATGTAAATTGTGATTATCCACAAGGGGTAGGGTCATTTTAAATTGTAAAGTTACATTTATGTATATACAATACACTCAGAAAAAAGTAGATACATCTTAAGTGTACAGATGAATATCAAAATAGTCATCTGATTTTTAATTAAAATATACTTAGGAAACTATAACCGCATAAACCAAAGTTTCTAATCTTATTTTAGTAAAAACTTTTATCAGTCTTAATCTGGTCAAGTTTCCTATGGACTATGTAAAATTTATTTCAAATTCACATTAAGATTTTATAATCATATGAAGTCAGTTTCATGATGTCATCACAAAGCTGAAGGAATGATGCAGAAATAAACTTAATTTACTATGTTTAATTCCCAAAAGGAGAAACAAGCATTTCAGGAATAATGAGACCAAATTTTCTATAGACTCTTTAACTATGTTCACAGTCTACATAATTTTTTGAGATATAAATAACATGAGTATTAGTTCAGGGTATACAACATAATGAATCGGTATTTATGTGTACTTGGCTCTTGAACAAAGTGGGGTTAATTATGCCAAAATCCAATGAATCAAAAATCCACATATGACTTCTGACTCCCCCAAAATCTACCTATTAATAGCCTGTTACTGACCAGAAGTCTTACTGGAAACAGTTGGTTATTGAGTATTTTGTAAGTTACATATAATACACACTGTATTCTTATAATAAAGCAACCTAAAGAAAAAAATATTAAGAAAAGCGTAAGAAAAACAACACTTATATCACTATACTATGTTTATCAATTATTCTAAGTTTACATTGTCTGTTTACAAGGAAATCTGCACATGAAGTGGACCTTCACAGTTCAAACTTGTATGGTCTTGAACAATCAACGGTATTATAAAATGACCACCACAAAAATGTCTACTTATACCAATCACTACATAACTACAAATTTATGTTTTTGTGATAAGAACTTTTGAGATTTACTCTCTCAGCAACTTTCAACTATATGATGCAGTATTAACTAAAGTCACTATGTTCTTTATTTTATAAATAACCATTACAGGATTATTAGAAATGTGTCTTTTTTCATAATTTTTACAAGAATTTTTAAAGGTTTTTTTTTAACTTTTCAGAATAAACTTTCTAAGGCTTGAAGAACTTCATTAATTAAAAAATTTTATCACAAGAATCTTCATAAATAATCTATGCAAGAGCTTTACATTTATCTGTAAATCAGATTTAAACAAGATCACACCAAATTTTGTGTTTTTATAGAGAATAATCCCAGGTGAGATCCAATTAAAACATGCTCCTAATGTCCAAATGCTTCTGTTATTCTAATAACCGGATATTAGGATTCATGATGTCATCACATACAGATTAGGATATCTGTAACTACTATTACTCATAATTCAACTACAGTCTACAATAAAAGAGAAACTATGTCATAAGCTCTGTAAGAAAAGAGAAATACCTCTATTGCCACCAAAATTCTAAAAGAAAATAACTTTTACTGGGTATAAGTTTATTACATAGTGCTTCCCTGGTAGCATAAGGGGTTAAGTCTCAGCACTATCACTGCTAGGGCCTCAGTTCAATCCCTGACCAAGGAGCTAATCCCCATATGGTACAGCAGATGTCGGATCTGCCTGTTTTGCTCCCTACTCTGTGCCTGGTGAGTCCTCTTACACCACCCTCTGGTCTACACCCCAGTTCTTTTACAAATAAATCTTTTTTTAAAAGTTTATTACACAAATAATTTAAAAGAGAAATTGCAAGTTCTAAAATTTTTCACTACTCTGATTCAGAAAGCACGTTTCTTAGAAGAAAATCTTCACCTGGGTTAACTGCTTACACCGATCCTTTGTAGTAGCAACATCTTCCTTCACTGCAGCAAGTAACTTGTCTTTTTCTTGAAGCTGATGTATAAGTGCAGTCAATTCTACTTTACTTGACTACAATTGAGAAATCAGTACAGAATCAATAGTTAACATGGGTGAAAAATTATGAAAAGGAAGTATCTAATTGCAACTGCTCTCAGGTGAATGCAGAGTTCCGTTACATATACAGAATTACTGCCAATTACTGATCATTGAAATATCATTTAGAAAAGTCACTGTATTGGGCCTCCCTGGTGGCGCAAGGGGTTAAGCACCACACTATGAAGCATCCACAGCCACTGTAGCATGAGTTGGATCCTCAGCCAAGCATGAGTTGGACCCACATGGTGCAGCAGGTGGCTCCTCTCTCACCCACTGATTCCCTCAGCAGTGTATTTCAGTCAATCTGCCTGTTATGCTGTTCCCCACTGCCTCTAGTGAACCTTCTCACCACCCACCCCACCACCACCTCTGGCCTATACCCAGTTCTTATATGCATAAATAAACCTTTTTAAAAAAAAGTCACCGTATCATTATATATCCTGAACCATGCAATAGGATACATAACAATCAAGAAATATATTATACAAAGAACTACAGGACTTCCAGTTTTAAACCCAGAGTCAAGATAGCAATTTCTGCCTTTTTTCTTTTTTAAGATTTTATTTATTTATGCATATAAGAGCTGGGGTACAGGCCAGAGTCGAGGGAGGTGAGAAGATTCACCAGAGACAGAGCGGGGAGCAGAACAGGCAGATCAACAGAAGCATACTGCTGAGGGGAGCATTGGGCAAGGCAGGAGAGGTCTGCAAAACCATGTGGGTCCCCTCCCTGGCCGGCAGCAGGGATCGAACTCGTGCTGCAGTGGCTGCGGCTGCTTCATAGTGCATTGCTTAATCCACTGCGCCACCAGGGAGGCCCAGCAATTTTTGCCTTCTTATGACAGCTCAAAGGAAGACTACGTATCAAATATCAGGAAAGGCTACCACAGGTAGTAGAGATCAAACATAGGTGCTGAACAACTGTCAGAATATACCTAAGACTCCAGAGGTGACATGAAAGCACAATTTTCTGAAGTTAACAGGCATTATTATGAAAGGTAAAACCAACAAACCACACCTCCCCCAATCCTCTCCAGCTTTGACATCAGGAACAAGTGCAAAGTAGAAGGCAGGAATTTTTTTGGACGAAGTCTCCAGAAATAAAAATAGTAAGAAGAAAAAAATCAAACTTGACTCAGAGAGAACAAATCATCAGTGAGACAGAGTGAAGACTTTCTATAGTGAGATCTTTCACATAGGAAAATGGAAAGCTTAAAAGAACTCATTTGCACAACACACAGCCCAAGGAAAACACCAGTTACCCTTGGCCCTTCCATATTTTCTATTCCCAAGCATGGAAACGATCCAAGAGAAATACCCATCACTGGAAGAAGCATACTGATCAAAAGAAGAAAACAGTGTCTATTGCAAGACAGAATTTAAAAAAGCAAAAGGTTAAGAAAAACCACCATAAAAAGATCAAAGAGTAAACAAAAATTTATTAAAAAAAAAAACATGATTTCTAAGTATCTAATATAACAGTTATTGTTAGAAATTAAGAGCAAAGAACAGAATTCACAAGAAAAAGGTAAGAGAAAAGCTAAGATCACAGAATGAGAATAAAATGAGTTGGCATAGTAAGAATGAAATATGAGCTGAAATACAAGCCGGCAAAACCCAAAGTAGAAGTAAAATCAACACCATCTCAAAAATATAATCCAATTAGCAGTTAACAGAAAAAGACATCTATGGAATATATATTTAAGAAACAAGAGTCCAGGGTAGGAATATAAAAAAGTATTTTGATATAAACCAAAATATTTTTTGAACTAACAAGCGAAAGATAAAGTCAAAGATGATCCAACATATGCTTAAATGATACCCATTATTTCAATTATTTTCAGACACTAAAACTTAAGATTGAAGACATGATTTATGAAAGGAACATTGATAGACAAGACAATATCAAGCTATATTATAATAAAATTACTGCTGAATGCCAAAGAACTGAATCCCTTGATTCTATAAGGAAAATGGACTCTAGAATAAAGTCCAAAGAATAATAAGTACTTGCTTGACTGCTCAAAGGATATTTTTATTGTGAAAGTATAATTTGACAAAAATACATGAAAAAAATACAAAATTCAAGCTGGACAATACCCTATGGATGAACATAGAGAACAGAAAAACAAACTGGAAAAATGCCTAAGAAAACAAAGAGAAGCACAGAAACATCATTCCCTACACCACACTGTTCAAGCAGAGAAAGACGACAAAGAATTTGGGAAATATAGTTTCCACAGGTCCTCCTGAAAATTTTCCAGGAAAAATAACCAGTCAAACAAGAAATTAATACAAAAGCTAATGCAAAAGAACTGATGTCAAGCTTTGAACCCATCATTTACTGTAAAATGAGATGAAACAAATATTAGTCAGCAAACAGACTAAATATTTTCGGTTTTTGATAAGTAGAAATACAATAATTAACAAAAGGGAAGAAAGAAGAAATTAAGTAGGCAGACCTCCTCCTGTTATATATATAATTAATAATTATTAATATAATAATTACTAGTACAATAATTAATAATTTTAAGTTGAAAAATCACATAATTGAAGCAAAAGCCCAGGACCTTAATCTACACTCTAAATAAAAAAACAAATGTCTTGGAGCTCAAACACAAAAACATGCACATATATATAACTTAATATCTCTCCAACTATGCAACCCCTAAACACTTTACTCTATTTTCCCCTTTCCATCTAAGCTTATCTGAAGTGGGGAGGGAGGTGAGGAAGGAAGAGAGTGGTAATCAGACAGTCCATACAGAAGAAAAGACTTTGGTATTCTCTAAAGGAACCAGAAAAAACCTAGAAAGAGTGAAATGTAATTAAGGGATAAGGAAAATACCATGAGATAGATAAGGTTTTAAAGTAATATGGAATATGATCCTAAAACTTTAGCAAGCCTAAGTTTAAATGTGAAAAAGAAAGGCACTAAAGAGTTTTTCATACAGTGAGTAATGTAACCTCATTTACCCCTTAAAAAATCACCTTGCAGTAGTGTGGGAAAACTAAATTAGAGGATTAAGAAGGAAAGCATAAACATCAACTAGACCATAAAGGTAACAGTGTAAGCAGTAATGACTTAGAGACTAAAGTGATCTTTAAGAAAAAAGTGGAAGCCAATCAAAGGTTTAAAGCAAGTAAATGGTTAGGTGTGTGTGTATGTGTGCACCTGTGTGTGTGTGCATGACTTTAGAACAGGAACCCTTTATGTCCAACATTCCAATATTGAATATCAGAATTAGTGTTATCTAAGTTACATCTGAAAACCTGTCATCTCCCCCAGTATGACATAGTTTAAGTAATAATATAATGAACACGAGCCACGAGAAATTAAGATATTAGCTCCGTAGATCTCTTTTTTGTATTTCACATATTTTAGTCAGCTATAGCAATGATTCACCATCCAAATAATTTATTTGAGAAAGATTCTATTACTTATACACACACACACACACACACACACACACACTCTCACAACAATTTCTCTAGAAAACAACAGACTCCCAGATTCGGTGAATGGTGGTTATCTTCAGTCACAATCCATGTATGTTATCTATAAATAATTTGACTTTAAAGCAAGGTACAAGTGACATATGACCTTAAAGTCATATAAACCAATTTTATTATAAGCAATCCAATTTTGTCAAAACATCAGATGACTCAGACGCCTGAGTAAGCTAATAAAGTATACTGATTACTACTGACATATGAAACAATTTCTGAAGGCATTCCAGAACTTTCAAACATGATTTATGTGCTTTGGGGTGTGAAGGATGGGAGCAGATAATAATTCAGTGTTGTAAGAAAAATCTTGTTTGGTGAACTTCTAATCTATACTCCCAAATATGCCCATAATCAAAGATATGCTTACCTTCTTTAAAGCATCCTGTATTACACCAGACTTCTCTTTTAGCAGGTCTACAACACAGAGAGCTTCATCTTCTGAAAACATCATAGTTTTCAAGGACAGAAGAAAATCTTTAAATTTCACTTCGGCATTTTCTTTGGGGAAAAAAAAGGGGGATTGACATTTAGTAGACACAAGTAATGACTTTAGTAAAGGTAAGCAATGAGAATCCCTGATCAAGAAAATAACAACCAAGAGAAATCAGATTTACATTTCAAGTTAGGTAATAATTGTTCCAGTCAAGACAGGAAAAAATTATCTTTACAATCTTTAATATAATATCAACTAAAAATCTGCTCAAAATGCAGAATACTGAAGTTCCAGTATGCTCCCTTAAAAAAACCATTTAAATTTCTTGCATGTTACTTTACACTAAATCTGTTCACAAACACACTTAAATGAGTATGTTTAACCTTAACAATTGACATATAAAAAAAGTTAGATGAGAAAGTAAGATTGAAGTTAAAAAAAAATTCTCGTTGAAAATCATGCATAGGGGGCCTCCCTGGTGGCGCAGTGGGTTAAGCAACACACTATGAAGCAAAGCACAGCCACTGCAGCACGAGTTCGATCCCTGCTGCTGGCCAGGGAGGGGACCCACATGGCACAGCAGACCTCTCCTGCCATGCCCGCTGCTTCCCTCAGCAGTGTGTTTCAGTCAGTCTGCCTGTTCTGTTCCCCACTCTGTCTCTGGTGAATCCTCTCACCCCCCACACCTCTGGCCTGTACCCCAGTGCTTATATGCATAAATAAATAAATCTTTAAAAAAAAAAAAAAAAGAAAATCATGCATAGGGGCCTCCCTGGTGGGACAAGGGGTTAAGTCTCAGCACTGTGAATCCACAGACAGCCAATGCTGCACAAGTTCAATCCCTGGCTAGGGGCTAACCACATGATGTGGCAGACCTCTCCTACCTCACCCGCTGCTCCCCTCAGCAGTATATTTCAGTCAATCCACCTGTTTTGCTCTCCACTCTCTCTGGTGAATCTTCTCACCCCTACCCTGCACCTCTGGCCTGCATCCCAGCTCTTGTATGCATAAATAAATAAAATAAAATAAAAATCCATGCATCAGACATCTTCTGACTCACCTGCCTTAATTCTACCAGGGTTCTCATATTCAGCACCACCAACTCTTTTTTTTTTCCTAAGAGCTGGGGTATATAGGCCAGAGTCATAGGAGGTGAGAGGATTCACCAGAGACAGAGTGGGGAGCAGAACAGGCAGACTAACCAAAACACACTGCCGAGGGTAGCAGCGGACAGGTCAGGAGAGGTCTGCTATGCCATGTGGGTCCGCTCCCTGGCCAGCAGCAGGGATCGAACTTGTGCTGCAGTGGCTGTGCTTTGCTTCATAGTGCATTGCTTAACCCACTGCGCCACCAGGGAGGCCCCAGCACCAACTCTTCATGAAGAAACTACCACCCATTAGACCCAAAGGAGCTCATTAAAAAAAAAAAAAAAGTCGTGCACAAGTGTGGGGACAAGTCATATGTTGGAAATCTCTGTACTTTCCACTTACTTTGCTGACTCTAAGTGGTCTATAAAAAAAAGTCTGTTTTTTTAAAAGGAGGCTGTAAATTAGCATATAGCTATCACAAGAAATAGTAGAGAGGGAATAATCATCAGATAGCAAAAGACCTCAAGAAAATTGAGACCCTAAGCAAATCAAACTCCAATGCTCAGATCTACAAAATTAAGGCTAAACTAGAAAACTATCAATAAATCTTTACTACAAAGACTCTATTAATCCTTTGCAATTCATCATTTCTGTGAGAAAATGTACTAGATTCCATCAGACTCAAAATTATGTTTTTGTAATGCATATGAATTGCAAAATTTATTGTGGCATTCTATACATTACCTTTATCAGTTTCAATCTTCGGTTTTTTAGCCCCCATTTTCTGGATTCCTTCTATTTGCTGAGGTTTGATCAGATCAATAATGTCTCTCTTATCCACCATAGGATTTGGGTCAGCACTATCCATCAGAGGAATATAAGTAGTTGCATGAATAAGGGGTTCATCTACCAAGACTGCAAATTAAACAAAATCATAATGACACATGGCTTTTTGTAACAATGATTAAATAACATTAAGCAAACAAATCTATAGTTCAGTTATTTTCAAATCTGCAATACCATACAATTTGTCCTTAGATTCATATTTTATCACTTAACAAGTCAAAATACTCTAATTAGGCAGTACCAGTTCATAATCTTGTATTACAGTAAATCTAAAAGTATGTAGCCTATCTCTTCTAAAACCTGAAATTTTCATCTTATACATTTTTTACTTTATTGAGTTCTCACTTTTCTCCTGTTTTAACCTAAGAACCCATTCACATTTATTTAGTGCTAAAGGAAATTAGTTTTACCTATTTTGATACTTTAGAATTCATAATTTTTAACTGAGTTTCTTTCACTCTCTGAGTACAAAAGTCGGTCACTGATCCTCACAGATACCTATCCACTTCTAAGTTTCTCCTCTCATTTCCATTGCAAATCTTACTACACTTGTTAAGTCTTCCAGAACAACATAAAAAGTGAAGGAAGAAAGCCTCCTTATTTTGTTCCTAATTTTACTTATTTTTTCTTTTTTGTGTAGAACTAGGGTGTAGGCCAGAGGTACAAGGGAGAGGGAGGGAGGGAGAGGATTCAGAGACAAAGTAAGGAGCAGAATAGGTTTATTTATTGAAATATATTGCTGAGGGCAGAAGTCTGCTGTGCTATATATATGTGCGTTAGCTCCCTGGCCAAAGAATGAACTTAGGTCATAGCAGTGATAGTGCTGAGACTTAACTCCTAGGCCATCAGAGAGGCCCATGTTCCAAATTTTAATGGGAAGAATTCTTAATTAAAAGTTTAAACACTAGGGCCTCCCCTGGTGGCACAGTGGGTTAAGCAACGCACTACGAAGCAAATCGCAGCCACTGCAGCACGAGTTCGATCCCTGCTGCCGGCCAGGGAGGGG
>JAGFMF010011823.1:10591701-10621167 GCA_019455555.1 Galemys pyrenaicus
GCTCTCTGTGGTGAATCCTCTCACCCCCCCACACCTCTGGCCTGTGCCCCAGTGCTTGTATGCATAAATAAATAAATCTTTAAAAAAAAAAAAAAAGTTTAAGCACTAAATCTAATATTTATTTGTTGGTTAAGTTATACAAATCAGTAACTATATGCAATTTACTCTATATTCCTAGCTTTTTAAAAAGACTTTTGGGCATGTATACCTCTTTAATTTGAAAGATTTGATAAGATTCAATCAATTCAATTAATTTGATAAGATGCAATCTTATCAAATATTTTTGGGTTATATATTTTTTCTACCTGACTAGTTATGTCAAAATTTTATAACAAATTCTAGAATTTCATCTTTCCCCTTCCAATTTTACCATTTTTCTAATACTAGAAGATACCACAAATACTATTTTTAAAGCAGTTTAATCCAAAAAAAATAATAATTTATAGTTGTTTCCCTTGGACAATTCTGAACCTATAAAAACTGCTGTAACACTTTTTTAAAAAAAAAAAAGATTTCTTTATTTATGCATACAAGAACTGGGGTACAGGCCAGAGGTGTGAGGGGTGACAGGATTCACCAGAGACAGAGTGGGAGCAGAACAGGCAGATCTACTACAATACACTGCTGAGGGTAGCAGCAGGTGAGACAGGAGAGGTCTGCTGCACCATGTGGGTCACCTCCCTGGAAGGGTTCGAACTTGTGCTGCAGTGGCTGCAGACAGCTTCATAGTACTGCGCCTTAACTCCTTGTACCACTAGAGAGGCCCCAATATCACTTTTTAGATGTTTCTCATACATACATGCCAATTATGTTTAGGAATAATTGGGAATGTAGGGCAATAAATCTACCTGAAGTTCTCAATCTTTATGTGATTTAAAAACTACAAATATTTCAGAAAACTTTAAAGTTCTTATGCTACCTATCTTATTTTCAAAATGGAGTTCAGAGAATACTTTTAAATGCTTTGTCCTTCATAAATTTCAGATAAACTTCTTCATAAACTTATACCCTGCCTTCTGCCAGAGCACTAGGAAGCCACAAGGCATAAAGAAACCCCTGGACTTGTATTTCAGTTTTTATGGTTCACAGTAAACTGGAAATTAAAGCACATGAGGTCCTTGTCCTAGTGTACATCTCTAGAATACTTATAAAATGCATATTGACACATTTCACCGTTTTCTGTCTTTTGCTTCTTTGATGACACTTTTTTCTTTCCTGATCCACTTTCTTGTTTAGTCTCTTGATGGAGGGGTAATGATTCTTGCTTTTTTGAAGGTACCATAGGAATTTCCACCTTTTTATCCTGATCATCTTTATGAAAAAGAATTGAAAAATATCACAGGAAACAATGAATATACCAGAAACATGCAATTACTCAAAGAAACTTTTACCACTAAAATTTTTAATTGATATGTAACTCTCACCAGTAACATATCACTCTTTCTCTGCCACATCTGTTCTTTAACTTCATTTAGATTGTTAGTATGTGCCCTCCCTTTTATAGACCATTACTGAACTACTCTGGGGTAGCTATTCAACCTACAGCCATGGTCAAATCTCTATCATCTTAAAAAATAAAAACCTTGCCACAACCATTTCCTTCTTATATTGACAAAAGAATACTCTGTACTACCTTTTCTGCCAACCATTTATCAATTAAGTGCAATTTAGTTTTCATTTCCTTCAATATACCATGAAAGAAGTTACTCAGGTGGTCCCCAGTGTCCCCAAAATGGTATACTCTACCAATAATATCCTTTTGAATTCTTATTTGACTTTCACTTAGCATTTTATAGTCTACCTTCTTTTTAAAATTCTCTCCTCTGTATAATACTTAATGAAATAAACCAGTCACAAAAGGACAAATGTTGTATGATTTCATTTTTATCTAAAATAGTCAAATTCATAAACAGAAAGTAGAATTAGAACAGTGGTTGCAGCGGCCAGAGGAAGGAAAGAATGAAGAATCAGTCTTTAATAGGCATGGAGTTTTAACTGAGGAATATGAAAAAGTTGAGATGGCAAGCAGTGATAATGTACAAAAAATGTGAGTGCACTTAACACCACAGAACTGTATGTTAAAATGGTAAGTTTTAAGTTATAATATTCTACCACAATAAAACAGAGAATTCTCTAAGCTCCATGAAAATTCTCTTCTTATACTTGGAATATTCCTTTGCAATCTCCTTTGTTAGTTGCTCTTACTAAATACCTTATACATGCTGGTGTTCCTCAGGTTGTGTCTTCAATTTAAATTCTTCCCTATGACTACAGTCACCCATAACTTCAACTATTATCCTCATGATTGAGGCTTCTGAATCTATATTCTAGCCTTATGAATCTACACTTACACATCCCGAACTGTTCTCCAGGTAGATGGTCCCAGAGGCACATGAAATACAAACTGAAAATGTTCTCCTCTGCATACACACATACTCTGCAGTATTCCCTATTTTAGTACTATCAAATATCTACCAATCAGGAATTAGCAAACTTTTTCTGTAAAGAGTCAAAGAGTAAAATTTAAGTTCTCTGAGCCATAAAGAGTATCTATAACTATACACCTTCTGTTGCAGTAAGCCAATCAATGTTAGTATATGGCTGCAACCAGAAAAACTTTAGGAAAATATTATTCTTCTTTGAATTGTTTTCAAACCATTTAAAATGTAAAATTATTCTTAGTTGACGGACCATAAAAACCAGGAAGCAGGCTAGATTTGGCTCAGCATAGCTTGCCAACTCTGAGCTAACTTAAAACAAGCAAATAAGCTTTACTCTTGTACTCCCCTTTATCTGCCATAACCTTCCCAATATATTAAATCATGTCATTTTTACTTTGTGGACATCTCCAATCTACTATTTCTCCTGTCACTCACTACCCTAGTTCAGTCCTCCATCCTTAACTCTGGAAAACTACAACAACCTCTTAATTAATCTTCTTATATCAAATACTGCTTCATGGAATCTATCCACCCAAATTCTGCCAAAGATAGCTTTCTAAGATACCTGTCTAGCCAGGTAACCTGGTTGACTATTTTCAACAATGGCTAAGTTGTTACATTCCAGTTTCTTAGCACAAAAAAAAATTATCTAGTCACTGCCTACCTTTTCAGCTGTTTCCTACTACTCCCTAATGCACATTTCATCATTCAACAATATACTGTACTCTTGCGATATAATATCCCACCAATGTAGCACAAGAAAGCCCAATATTTCTTAGTGAAGTGACTATTCTGGAAGACTTAGTTCAGGCACTGCCTTTACTCCAAAGTTTTTCAGCCCTAAATCCCAGGTGTACTGGTTAATCTGGCTTCTATATTCTGTTCCTTGTACATCTCATACATAATTCTAATTTTATTATTTGCTTATATTGTCCTCCTCCACTAAAATGGTACACTTTACTCATTTCTTTACTATAGCCATCATCGCCTGATCATAGACAGCAAATTTAAAATATTTTAAATTCAATATAACTAATTTAACATTCTACAAGATAAACAGTATACATAAATCCTTTTGTAATTTTTACACATAACCACGCCATTTCTCATGTCCTTTCCACTACACCTGTTAACCCCTCTCCCTGATAAAAACCCATCTCACCCTCCCTAATGACTTAAAAAAAAAGACTAAATAGTATCTATTCAACCTTTAAGAATAATTTCAGACTATATGCTCTTTAGTGGCCCACCTTAGAACTTCTATACTGGTTTAGAGTTACCCAATTTTTTAAATTATAATAATCTATTTATACTTGTGTCTAAAGCTAGCATGTCACTATATAGAAAATGTACAGTTCATCTCTACAAATTCATCAAATACCTAAATGCCTAATATAAAACAGATGATGAGTGTCTGCTAAATGAATCAATCAATTCATTATATTTAGCAAGAAATTATATTTAATTTCTTTTCATTTTTAATTCCTACAATGATCACAAAATATTGATTGTAATAATTGTTTCCAACGGCTGATATTCACAAGTCCTCAAGTGGTTTTAGTAAAAACAGTTGGACATTACATATTTCCATTAAAGGTCTTCTTAGTATCTGTAATACGAAGCGTAGTTTTAAATGTTGCTTTATGAACAATATTAATTATACCTAGCACCAATTAATGTTAATGAAAGCAATCACACAATGAACACAAAGGTGTACTCATAAACTTTTAGACTTAGTGCTCAACATTCTGTGTCCATACCTAAGAAAGTATCCAAATTTCTAGCAAATATTTTGAAAATTCTAAGGATATTAAAACAAATATAATCATGTAACAAATCTGAATAGATTATAATACCATTTCCATTTTTAGACTTCTTCTGCCCTGGTTTCTTCTTTGAGGCAGTTGCTTCAGAGGGGAGAGTCGGCTGTGTAGTAACTGGGACAGGTTCTACTTTTTTGCCTGGAATCTTTGATACATCACTTTCTTTGGTGACCTGCTCTTCTAGTACAGACTTGTATTTCTTTTCCTTCTTCTTTCTTTCTCTAACACTAGTTGAGGTTTCAACCACATTCAATGGAACAGGTACAACTTGCTCATCTTCAACAGCCAAGGCATCAGATAATTTAAAGTCCCGCGGTACGGTTTCAGAATCAGATTCATGGAGATTCCCATTCTGAATTTCTTTCTTTTTATTCTTTTTCTTTTCTGCCTTCTTCTTATCTGTTTTGGTAGGAATAAGTTTTTGTTCTCTTTTCTGTTTTGCAAGAACTTCATCATATAATGTTTCTTTCATGAAAAGCCAGAAGAAGAGGAAAATTACTGTAATGACTACTGAAGGTATAAGGACAATAAAATAAGTTGACTCATAAAACTCCATGGTGCTTGTCTTAATGTGATCCTGTAAAACCTAAATGTAAAGGAAAAAAAAAATTCAGTCATATAAAAATTAAACACACAAAACTCTTTTCTTTCAAGTGGCATTTCAAATCTTATCTGATCATTTAAGCAGGTTGTTTAAAATCACATACTTGATTACTTTACCAACTATAATTCAAATATACTGTGAAACAAAAGTGTAACTAGAAAAAATGCTTGTAAAAAATGCTTCTTTTTTTTTTAAATCATGTGAAAAGAACTTAACGGGAAGAAAAAAAAGACATCCTTTTCTTTTATTCCCCCAAAAATCCACTTTGTCATTTTATTAATACTTAGTTTTTTTACCTTTTATTGCACAATGTTGATAAATATTATTGCATATGGAAATAAATAGACATTAAACTATTAACAACATGCTGAATAGTCATTCAAAGTACCACACTCTTCATGGCAAAGAACACAATACAAAGGTGGTTTATTCCTTCATTTAGCAATTTTAGCCCATTCACAAACTTGGTTGCACTTTTACTCCAGTGACTAATGGTCTCAAGATGTGGTGGGATACATGAAACTTATACAAATATATCAAAATCAAAATGTTTGAATGTGTCATTTGGGATAAAATTACAAATTAGATGCTTTTCTCAAATGTGTTCTAGGGACCTCTTAACTACAAACATTTCATAGTACAAAACTAGCTATCACCATCCATCCCAGTGTACCCACAGACTATAAAAGGTATTGCTTCAAATATGCACAATTACAGCTAAAATCTAAATGTTTAAATTCCAAATACTGCTATTCCTATAAATATGTATAAGCTACATAAAAATGATTTGTATTCTTATAATTCATTTCAAAGTAGCTGTGAAAGACGGTATAGATGAAATTAAATCCCATGACATGCTTAAGATAAAAATCCAAACTGTCAACTTTCATGCTTTTTTTTTAAAAGATTTATTTATTTATGCATTCAAGAGCTGGGGTACAGGCCAGAGTCCAGGGAGGTGAGAAGATTCACCAGAAACAGAGTGGGGAGCAGAACAGGCAGACTGACCAAAACACACCGCTGAGGGGAGCAGCCGGTGAGGCAGGAGAGGTCTGCTACGCCATGTGGGTGTCCTCCCTGGCAGGCAGCAGGGATCGAACTCGAACTCATGCTGCAGTGGCTGCAGTTTGCTTCATAGTACGTTGCTTAACCCACTGCACCACCAGGGAGGCCCCAACTTTCATGCTTTTACTGAACAAGTAAATCTGAAAATTTTAGAAGTTTTTAAGTTATTAGAGTAAAATCTGAAAAACCGCTAAAAACTAGATAAAGAAACCAGATTCTACCTGAACAGAGGAATCACTATTCTAATAATTACTTAGAAATCATCTGCCTTGGGTAAGTCTGAGTTTACTGACCATAGTACTTCATCAGAACCAAGTCAGTAGGACTCAGGAATATTTCCAAGACAAAACAAAGTTTTTCACAGTTGTCTGTATTCACTGCCATGATAGGCAGACCAAGGGATCTTATAGAGATAGCATTAAATTAGGTTTAATAAATTTAGCCTTTCAATTAATTTTTTTATTTCACTTAAAAAACAGAGTATACCAGCAATGACCTAAGTCTGAAAATAGCCAGAAATGAAAACTTGAGAACAAAGTTGTTAACTTTTACAATAAACATTGTTACATTTTACATATCCACAGCAATTTTTTAAGTTTTTAAAATTTATTTATGCATAAAAGAATTGGGATATAGGCCAGAGATGCCAGGCATGAGAGGATTCACCAGAGACAGAGTGGAAAGCTGAACAAGCAGATCCACTGAAATATACTACAGAGGGGAGCAGCGGGTGAGACAGGATTGGTTTGCTGTGCTAAATGGGTTAGCTCCCTGGCCAGGGAATGAACTTATGCTGTAGTGGCTGGTGATAGCTTGGTAGCACTGAGGCTTTAAAACCCCTGTGGCACCAAGGAAGCCCCCCAAGCTGAAAATTTAAGTGGTCCCAAGTTGCAGTAGGAAGGAAAGGAAAGGTCTACTGTGCCATGAATGGCCGGGGATTGTACTCATGCTTCAGTGGCTGCAGATAGCTTCATAGCGCTGCAACTTGATGCCCTGTGCCACCAGAGAGCCCCCCATACCCCAATCTGAAAATTTAAGTGGTCCCAAGTTTCTGGTGCTCAGAGAGCATATGACAGAAACAAATCCACACCCTACTTGGTTAAATACTCCCTCAGTTAAGTTCCCCCAAATTTCTAGACTGTCATTCAGACAAAAATAATGGATCTAAAAACATATCCAAATAGATTTTTATAAATTAGTTCACTAGAAGTCACTTCATATAAGTAGAGGAAAGGTTGGATCATTCCAATCAAACAGTGACATCCAGATGAAGTCTTAAATATAAGACAATGTAAAAGTACTTGAAGAAAATATGTACTCGCCTTGTGTGTATGTTTAAATGTTTACAAGTATATTACATCTGCAATAAGACTTCAAAGAAACTTGACTTTACACATCGATGAGAAGAACAGACAAAACATTAGTCATCATTTCCTCAAACAGCCACCAAATATAAAAACTCACCTAAACCACTATTTTCAAGTCTGTCATTACACCAAAAATGCAATGACCTCAGTGTCCACAATATAAAAAAAATCATTTTTCACAAAAAAAAAAAAAAAAAGATTCAAAGTAGCCAAAAGATAAGATAATCTAGTAAATCAAACACTGGGTTTCCTGACATGGGAACTCCATTTATAAGAGCTTTTCTAATATTAAATTTATAGACTACACAGAAATCTCAAAGCTGTGGTGCAATTTCTCCTTCTAAACTGCAACACAGTTATTTCTATGACTCATGCCTCACTCATTAACACACTCCTTATTTCAGCAATACCCTCTCTAAAAGGACTGTCACCCCAATAATGAAACAAATCCAATTAATACCAGAGATGAGTGAAAATTTTATTTTCTCCATTAGGTATAATGCAATAGAACAAGAAACTGCTATTTATTTTTTTAACCAAACTTAGTACACTTTAGGAATTCAGTTAGTAATTAAACTTTAAAACTAGAAAGAACCATATGTCCCGATTTATGTTTGTGACTAGTTAAGCAAGCAAGCAGCAGTCTCAATATAATATGAAACACTAATATACATTAATAGTCAAGAAATATTTTAAATATACATTAAAATCAAACTATAAAACAGTATAGAGAAAAAAACTTCCTTTTATGTGACAGAGTTCACAGTCATATATACTTAGAAAACACATGAAAGGACATATCAGAAACCATTAACTCTAAAGTGACTTCCAGGTACTTTTTCTGATTACTTTTTCCCTTTATATCCTTCATATCCTTTATATCCTTTCCCTTTATATCCTTATAATTTCCCACCATGAGTACATATTTTTATATAATTTATATTTTTAAATTAAGTTTTTAAAACTTGAAGAATCCATTTCTAGCAAAACGAGCGTAACACTCTCCCAATGTATCAACAATTGTATTGCTAAAGTATGTGAGTTTTTTGAAAATTAAGGAAAATCCTGGGTGAAAGGAAAAATCAAACAAACTAAAAACTGTTTATGGTCATTAAGACCAAGTCAAGAGATGCTGGGCTACAAGATGGAGAAGTGAAAATGAGACAGGTACATAAAACAGATCTTTCAAGAGTCCACACTCAACAAAGGGTAAACTAAGAGAAAATATTCAATAATTACCCATGCTGAC
The DNA here is from genome assembly GCA_019455555.1 of Galemys pyrenaicus. Lineage (NCBI taxonomy): Eukaryota > Metazoa > Chordata > Mammalia > Eulipotyphla > Talpidae > Galemys > Galemys pyrenaicus. Next base: position 10,600,251 of record JAGFMF010011823.1, read on the forward strand.
ACAAGGAAAAGAGAAAGCTTGACTGCTTTTCCTATCACTCAACAGCTAGTTTTCATTAAGAGTTTATTAGCTATGGGTTCTGAGATTTGTATCTAGTCTCTGCCATTCCAGTTTACAAACACCCCTACAGAAAATATAACACAAAAATGGCTTCAAAGCCATAAAAGCCTCTGGCAAAAAATTCCTCCTAGCCAGTCTAGCATGAACAGTATTCACAGATAAGGATTCTATTTAAGGTGAACTTGTAACTAAGAAAGGACAAAGGCAAACAGATATAAACAGATTATATCCTTCCAAATTTCCAAACAGCATATGAAGAGACTATTAAAAAAACACTGTTCCAGCTATTAGAAGCACAAAAGTCACACAAAGAAAAACAAATACCAATAAAAAGACATGGAGAAACTCATGAAACACATACACAAGAACACCAGAAATTAAATAGACTGATAATTATGCAACTGAAGAACATGAGAAAAAATTGCAGCACAGGGGCCTCCATGTTGGTGCAGCAGGATAAGTCTCAACACTATGAAGTTACAGGCAGCCACTGCGACACAAGTTCAATCCCTGGCTAGGGAGCCAACTCACATGGTGCAGTAGACCTTTTCTGTCTCTCCTGCTGCTCCTCTCAGCAGTGTATTTCTGTAGATCTACCTGTTCTGCTCCCTACTCTGTCTTTGGTGACTCCCCTTACCAGAGGAGTTTAAAAAATAAACTCCATTGTTTAAAAAATAACCAACTGCAGCACAAAAGAACATGTTAGGAAAAACATGTAAGTAAAACAAAGACACAAAGAAGAGAATGAGAAGGTACCAAGTGAAAGGAGAAAGAGGAAAAAATATTTGATAAAATGAGAATATTCAAAACCTATTGTAAGATATGAAATCATCCAAGTCATAAAAACTTATATAAACATATGAAGTAAAAATATATACTCAAAAGACATAAGGCAGATTTTAAAAGCAACATAAAAATTAACTATAAAGAAAATTACTTACATAACTCTCAGCAAAAGACAAAGAATGGAATGAATAATCTCTATAGAAACAATGGCCATTAACACAGAAGTCCAGATGCAGCTAAACATTGGAACATTGATCTCAGAAGCAATAAAGTATGTCAACAATGTGTAACAAAACTTATTAACCTAGGTTACCAATTAAAAATTTTATCTCAAGTAATAGTCCAGAACATAGATTTCATAAATGAGCAATCATCTTACCAGAATATAACTGAATATTCCAATACTATCACATTAAGGATTACAACAGACCTCCTCATAAACTTCTCAGGAAATCAGGGGACAAAGTGCCACAGCAAAGAATTTTCTCTTTCTGTTCCCTCAGTTACAGTGTTCAGTTTCCAAGTACAAAATCTAAAGTAGGACAAAACTTCACACCATTTTACAATCAAGGACACAAATTACTTGATGCAAAACTTGATTACTTTTTTCTAAGACTACAATCTATCCTGCAACCTACATTTCAATTTCTGCACTTATATAAGGCTACATTTCAACTTTGTCTTGTCCAATCAAATTCCTACCTTTGTTATTTTTTTTTAAAGATTTATTTATTTATGCATACACGATCGGGGGTACAGGTCAGAGTCATGGGAGGTGAGAGGATTCACCAGAGACAGAGTGGGGAGCAGAACAGGCAAATGGACCGAAACACACTGCTGAGGGGAGCAGTGGGCAAAGCAGGAGAGGTCTGCTATGCCATGTGGGACCCCTCTCTAGCCGGAGGCAGGGATCAAACTCGTGCTGCAGTGGCTGCGGTTTGCTTCACAGTGCATTGCTCAACCGGCTGCGCCACCAGGGAGGCCCCTACCTTTGTTATTTAATAAGAAGCAAAAACACAAGCCCACACAAACAAAATTGTAAATAAGTAGCAAAAACTTACACGTACTCAAAACTGCAAGTACATACAAGTATGTAAACACAAATTGAGAGAACTACAAGGAAGGAACTTTCATATTTTTCTGGGCTATTTCTTTTGTTAAAAAGTTGATTACCGACCAATGTTAAAGAAACAAAAATAAGGTATCTATCACCTTATCTTTATTAGAAAGGCTATTAGCAAAAAGATAAGTACTATCAAATACGGAGAAAGGAAATCTTTGTGCCCTGTTGAAGGAATATAAACTGGTGACTGTGAAAAATAAAGTAGAAGCTCCTCAAAAACTTAAAAATAGACTACCATATGACCCAGCAATCCCACTTCTGAGTCTATATCCAAAGAAATGAAATCACTATCCAGAAGAGATATCTGCACCGTGTTATAGCAGCATTATACAAGCCAGTGCCAAAACACAGAACAACCTAAGTGTCCACCAGATGAATAAAGAAAAGTAGTATGTATATGCAATAGAATATTATTCAATCATAAAAAAGAAAATCCTGCCATTTTCAACATAATGAACCTTTAGAGCATTATGCTAAGTGAAATAAAAATATGAAGACAAAAACTATGATCTCACTTATATGTGGAATCTAAAAAGCCCAAACTCACATGAAGTAATGGATATGTTACCTAACTTATCATGGTAATCAATTTGTAATATATACTTATTATCAAATCACCATACTCTATACTTTAAATTTACACAATAGGGTATGTCAGTTGTATCTCAACAATCTAAAATTTTAATAATAGAGAGCCCTGCCTGAAGGTGTAAGGGGTTAAATCTCAACACTATGAATTTACAGGCAGCCATTGCAGCACAAGTTCTATCCCTGGCAAGAGAGCAACCCACACCAGACCTTTCCTGTCTCGCCCACTGCTTCCCTCAGCAGTGTTATTTCAGGAGATTCCTGCCTGCTTTGCTCCCCACTCTGTCTCTGGTGAATCCTCTCACCCTTGACACCTCTGACCTGTACCCCAGTTCTTCTACATAAAAATAAAATCTTTTTAAAAAATATTTAAACACACAGCAAAAAATATTCCCCAACCTATGATCATCCTGTTCTGGAAACTGTACTTAGAAATTAAGTTTACTTGACTACCTCAATCATTTTTTTTTAAGATTTTATTTATTTATGCATACAAGAGCTGGAGTACAGGCTAGAGGCGTGGGGAGTGAGGATTCACCAAGACAGAGTGGGGAGCAGAGCAGGCGGATCGACTGAAATACACTGCTGAGGGGAGCAGCAGGCAAGATAGGAGAGGTCTACTACACCATGTGGGTCACCTCACTGGCCAGGGATTGAACTTCTGCTGCTGTGAGTGGATGCTTCACAGTGCAGAGCTCAGCCTGCTGCGCCACCAGGGAGGCCCTGACTACCTCAATCTTTATGCCCCCAGACAGTACACAACTGCCGCTATACCTCAATTCAAGATCCATAAGAAAAATCTGCTTTCCCCATCACCAGAACATGCCTAAAGAGCTTTTTGCCTTTTTATGTAAAAGCTGTCATGTACTAAAAATAGCAAAGTAGGAAAATAAAATTAGTGAATTCACTGTAAATCCAGATAATGTACCTAACTAAAATATTTAGGAGCATCAAAAGTCATCACTATAAACAAGTGATCTTTGTACCTTTTTTATAAAAAGCTTACTAAATCAGGAAAACCCAGTACAAACTACAAAATGTCTGATTTTGACAGAATATTTGATCAAGTTGATAAGCTATTCTTGACAAAATCAGTAATGAAGACAGCTGAATAGTACTAGAAATTGGGAAATATTGATAAGGTTAGATGATCATATCCCAAAGTTGTCTATTAATGATTTAGAAAGTATTTTAATCACATATCAGAGGACTTGTTCATTGCCAAAGCTTGCTAACATTTTAATCAATAACTTGGATAATGATATAAGCAAGCCAGTTTACAAATGTTGTACTGAATACAATAATACAATATACCAAGAGAGAATGAAAGACAGAACAACCAAACAATGTTTCATAAAATCAGGTTTTATTTAGATTCTGCTACCAAACTCTTCTAGTTCCCTAGTTGGAATATCATAAATTTCAACAGCTAGTTCAGAGAAAGAGGAACACCATATAATTTCAGTCTACAGACTTAGCTCACATAATGAATTGTTCAATTAATGAATTTGCTCTTGAGAACTATTACTTTTCATTCAATGGCCTTTACTTATATTAGTGACTGTTCACCTTAAACACACACAAAATATTCTATAAAGACTGAAATTACAACATTATGATTTTAACTAAGACTTCCTCATTTACTGAACTAAAGGATTTCCAGTTGTAATACATATGTGTGACAAATCTGTATTACACACATTTGGATGAGTGCAGAACCAGAACGTTTTGCTTTGTCTACATATGCCAAGCAAGGGGATGAAGAAGTTATCTCAAACCTCTTCAATCTTTTCTGCAAATTTCCTATCTCCACATTACTTAAGGGACTTCTGTTATACACTACTCCCCTACAAATGCTTTTCTGTAACACAATTTGACTCAAGGTTGGACTGACTGCAAGATAATGATAAACTTTAAAAAAGGTAGAAATTGTTGAAAAATACGTTGTATTTCCAAAGAATGAATCCCCACCGACACCGACAATTTCTACTAAGTTTTTTTCTTCCTCCTTTGGCAAGTATAATATACCCTCCTTTTTTATTTTATTATTTTATATTCAAAGTGCATTCATTTACTTTCAAACTGTTGCTAACTATATTAATATTTTCCAATGTGTGAAATTAGTTATTTGATATGGAACACTAAATTAATGAAAATGTTTTTATGCTATGGTTTATCATTTAGCAGCAGGATTTTCAAGAAAGTATTCAAGTCATTAAACAAAACAGAGCTATATTTAATTTCCAAGTTTTAAACAACAAGCAATAAGAATTCACACAGTAAGGGATACTAGTCCTACCTAGAGAAAGAAAAAAAATATTCAGCATGAGTTAGACTAGCAAGAATATCTGTACTCCCAAACAGACTGAAGAACCAAGACTGAAGAACCAAGGATGGTTCAATCAACTAGCAGAAGCAAGTATCACACTTAAAGGTTTAAGGATTTTGATTAACTAATCATAAGAAATTAAGTGTGATACCAAAATCAGATTTGTTCTGTAGACTTAAATAATACCAATACAATTAAAAGAGGAAAGATTTGAGTAAAGGAAGAGATCAGACCGCTAAACTAGAGCACTCAGGATAAAGTGAGTTAAGCTTCAAAAAAGAAATGAAGGGCCTCCCTGGTGGCGCAGTGGGTTAAGCAACGCACTATGAAGCAAACCGCAGCCACTGCAGCATGAGTTCGATCCCTGCTGCCGGCCAGGGAGGGGACCCACATGGCGCGGCAGACCTCTCCTGCCTGGCCCACTGCTCCCCTCAGCAGTGTACTTCTGTTGATCTGCCTGCTCTGCTCCCAGCTCTCTGTGGTGAATCCTCTCACCCTCCCCCACACCTCTGGCCTGTACCCTGGTGCTTGTATGCATAAATAAATAAAATAAATCTTTAAAAAAAAAAAAACAAAAAAAGAAATGAAGATAGTTGACTTCAAATGAGGATGTGTCTATTCCAAACACTGAATTATGGTAGAGGAAACATAAAAATAGATTATCAAAAAGATATGGCTAAACTCTAAGATAAACATCTCCCTGAGTCAGAATGTAATGAAAATTCAAACGGTAACCCACATGTAAAACAGAGTGTAGGGAACAAAGAAAGAGATGATGGCTGGATACAGGTTTAGGACTTAGTAGTTAGAAGGTCAGCTCCTAGAACAATGTTCACTTCCTGACATCAAAGGATGGGGATAGGAATAGGATTTGCAGAGTTTGGGGGTAGAAGGAGGCAGAAGTGGATAGTGGAAAACAAGGGAGGGGAAGAGAAGGGAAAGAAGATGTATCAAAGAATAATCAGGCTGCAAATCTATTACCTAGAGCTACCTAGCTTAATGGAAATCTGAGCCTGGAGAAGAGTTTTTAAGTCAGTCTCATAGCAAATTTTAAACTAACAATGATTTTTCAGTATCAAGTCAGTAGTCACATTTGCCCAGTCCCTTTGTAAATATTTTTTAGTTATTCTGGTTTGATTTTTTTCTCCTTTCACTTATCATCCCTGAATTTCTTTTGTATTATTACTTAGTTTCTTGCAATTCTTAGAATTCTGAGTTGGAAAACAATCCAGTAGTTGGTCCTGTATTGCCTGCCATCATGAATTGTGTTGATGGCATCCCTGTAACATTTAACAAGCTTTTTAGTCTTTTCTATTTTCCATAAATTTTTTATTAAATATAAAAGCCAGATCAGATACAGTGTTATAACTTGTATATAAAACTATGGCTTAATTTCTGGATATCTCTCTTTGCGACAGTAGCAGTAATTGGTGATCTCTGGTTGTTTTGTGAAACCCTGAATCAGAAGAATCAGCTAAGTAATGCCCAGATTCCTGACCCACCAAAATTATGGTATATAATAAATGCATGTTGTGTTCAGCCCCTAAATTTATGGGAGTATTTTGATGGCAAAATGGCATGTCCTATGGAGCCGCAGGGGCTACTGGTCCTCACCACAGCCACCCAGCTCCAGGGCTTCAGGCTACCATTGACAGCTACCAGCTCCTCTACCTGGCAGACCCCAATATACAGGTAGCATTCCACATCTCTGGCTGCCTGCACTGTGGGGTGATGCACTGGGCCAAAAAGCTCCAGAGCCTAGGGTCCTAAGACTACAGACTCCACCCTTCTGGCATCAGCATGGAACAGGGTGGGACTGGGAGTTAGGGGCCGGTATAGTCACCATGGGAACTTTAATAGTCAAAGCAGCACACAGGTGCATTTCTTTTACTACATATGTGGTTCTCCTCTCCTCTACAGCTCCTACCTAGACTTGCCCCCTCAAGTTCCACTCTGGCCCTTCACTGCCCTTATGCAGATGGCCACACTCCACATGTTCAGCTGCCATCTTGCACGTATAGTTGCTGTCTGGACTCTGTTCTCTGGACCATCAACACTACATTCAGTTAGAACAGACTCCAACTGGCCACAAGTTTACCTTTAATGTGAAAAGATAATTGAGAGACCACAATCTGGGCACCAGGAGTACATTTTGCTACTAGTTGGTCACCATTTCTAGGTCTCTTTTAAACAACATTGCCAGATAATTTTTAACACACTAAGTCACTGCATATGTGTGTAAGTTAGTTCCTACTCAAATTTAGTACTGTGGGGTTTTTACTTAATTTCATTGACCTTAAAATTAGGTCTGCTTTCAACAATGCTAAAAAATCTCAGTTTTCAATACTACCAACATAATCATTCAATTTAGCCCATGATATACACACTACACAGAATTGAAATGGACATTCACATTACCACCAAAATTATTATAATAGTTCAATATTTGGGGTTTTTTTTAAACTATAATTTATTAAACTTACTCCACTATCTTCCCAGTTCAACAGGATACACAGTCCAGTTACTATGTTTCAAAGTTACTAGGTATAATTTCTCTGTGAGTGCCCAGAGTGAATACTAAGATTCATTTATTTCACTTACTTTTGATTTTGAAAGTTTTTTTAAAATTTTATTATGTAAAATATTTAGTGGCTGCTGTCAGTTTAATAATGGGGAAGGAATCGTAAAAAAAAAAGTTAAAAAAATAATCTCTACTCAAACGATCCTAACAAACCAACAATCTAAAACACAGGAAGAAAGTTGATGAGAGGAAAAAAATTAAAAATATTTATGGCATTAGGTTTATGAAACAGATCCTTTAATTTGAACATGTTGAAGATAAAAGAATTTTTTTATAAAATACCAATAAAACAAAACAGAGAGAACTGAAATATGCAGGTATATAGGAAAAAGCAACTCCAAATCTAAGAAATGAAAGCTTTATACTGACTCAATAAAAATAATAAACTCTAGAATGAACAAAATAGGGGAGAAAAAGTAAACTGCTACATTACTACTGACTTCACCCACTACAAGGCATAGAAAATTAGAGAAACCTGAAAAAGCAACGAAGATACAGACAGAAATTTCCAAACTCAAGATAAATTTGATTCTTCAAACTTTAGGTGTAGTCTTAATACTAATCAGATATGTGTGCCCCACTCAATGTACACTATAGTAAAACTACAGAACACCAAACACAAAGAGTTGCTACTTTAAAGAAATAATTAAGCAGACTACTTCACAACAAATGTCTATAACAATATAGGAAAACATATACAAACACTGGTATCACTTTGAAACGTTTACAAATATCATGTGGGGCATGGGGGAAGTGCAGACCTCAAAATTTGCTGAGTAAATCTATCCATACTTTCTTAACATTCTTATATAACTACTCCCTTTTGACTCTAAAAACAAGGTATAGACTAGTAACTCAAAAGAATTATTTCAAAGCATCCACTAAATTCACATTTTAGCACTTAAACTGAATGCCGAACAATGGAATTTTAGAGAAAAGAAAACAGTAGCATAAAAGGGAAAATAGAAAAATAATTTCCAGGGAAAGAATTGTGAAATATCACATAAATCTCTACAAGAATATCTCTATAATCTATTTGATATTATAAATTTTAATACTAAGCTCCTTACACAAGACATAAAGTATAAATTTTAAAAGGAAAAGATAATAAAATCAATTAAGTCTTAACTTTTACTAATATACACCATAAGAAAGTGAAGACAATCCACAAAGAAAATATTTGTGACTCTTAATCAGCAAAGAGTTAGTATTCAGGGCGTATAAAGAACTTCTACCAACTAAAAAGAAAAACAGCTCAAGGTAAAAATGAACACCCCATTCCAGAGAAAAGAAAATGAAAATGGCCAGCAAACAAACATTCCTGGCAAAAGCAGAAATGTAAAACCTACAAAGATAAGAATTCACACCCAATAGTCTATGTGACTTTAGTAAATCTGCCAGTATCAAGTACAAGCAAGAATGTGGAACCATCACTTGGTACACATGGGTGAGGAGAGTAAGCTGCTACAATTACACTGGAAAACAATTTGGTACTACCTAGTAGAGCTGAAAACGTACCTTTCCTACAACTCAGCAACTCCACTTCCAACTTGATATCTATACCAGCACAATTTTATTTAAAGTGCAATTCTTAACTCACTAGTGAGTAGCAAAAATCAACTTACTGGCTCTTCATTAGCATTATTATTTTTAATGAAATGGCATATCCTTTTTTACAAAAAACATTTTTGTTACGTGTACATCTCGTACAGTCTGAGTAATAATATAAAAATTAATTCTTACTATAAATGATAACAATAAAGTTTTAAGACACTATCCTAGAGACACTTACATAGGGGAGTTCTCCAATAGACCTATGCCAAATGTTCACAGGAGCAGTGTTTATAATGGCAAAAGAAAACTGGAAACAACCCAAATGCCTATAAACAGGTAACACATTGGAAATTATTCAGACAATCAAATTCTGTGCAACAGTGAAAGTGAATGCAATAGTTACATAGAGCATGACAGTTATATACCACATTGTGGGAGAATACCAAGGCCATAAAGTTGAAAGGAAAAAGAAAATGCAAGTAAACAAATGCAGAAGGTTCTCACCTATAGAGCTCAAAAACAAAAAGGGGTGGAGGTGAAATTTAGGATAAAAACAGAAGTGGCCAACCTAAAAAGAGAAAATGAAGGTAACAACAACGGTAGTTAGTTACTTCTAAGAAGGAGGAACACATAAAAAATTTAAAGTTAGAATAATGTTCTTGAACTGGTGTTAGGTACAGGATATTCATTTTGTCTTTACTGTATATTGTATCTATAATTTATATGTACTTAATTTTAACAGAAAGGATTAAATGAGTGAAAGATGCACTGGTATTTGGTACATGATTATTTTATATTTAATCTCTAAACTGTACACACATTCTATATTCTCTCATACACCTGAATAATCCAATTATGTTTTTAACTTTCAACAATAATAGCTAACAAGTAAGAGAGACAAAATAAAAAAAACCAAGATGATGACAGAAGAGATTCCTTGCTTTGCTCCCAAGAGGCCATCTAACAATTGACCAGAAATAAACTTCTGAGAGAATCCCGTTTGGAGACTGAAGCAACCCTCAAACCTCAGACCAACACACACTGCACCAGAAGGTGGAAGGAGACAGACTGCAGGGCTGCTGACAAAGTCAAGGGCCCTAGGAAGGGGAGGGGGTAAACAGTGTGGACCTTGAAAATGTTTATCTAGAAATAGGTAAAACCCACACAGAAGAGCTAGGGTATGCCATACAGGTTGTGTGGCCTGTGAAGAAAACACTAGAGAAGGCGTTATAAATTGCACCTCCCCAGCTCCCACAACTCAGAATTGACACTGACCTCATGAAGTGCCTAACAGAGGAGAAACTACCGAGTCTCAAATCTAAGAAAGAAAGAGCTACCTGGAATTCCATACCCACCACCCAAGCACAATAGTGGCTGTACTCCTGCAGGCCCCTCCCTCACCCTGCCAACACAGTAAACAGCAAACCCATGTCTCAGAACCAACAGATTGCAGCAAAAGGGCCAACAAATAAAACCACAGTGCCACCTGCAGGGAAAAAAAATAGTTCAACTCTCTAGGTTACTGCTACAAATATTTATAATGAGTGCAAGAAGAGGAGGAAGGGGAAATGTAACCAGCAGACCAAAATATTTCGTGTACCTGGAGAACTCAAGGAATTATGGTATCACAGGAGAAAACATCTCTCCAGAATCCAACCACAAGGACAAGAAGATTATATTTCCTATTAGAGATTTCTAAATTGCTACTATGATATTCAAAGAAATAAAAAAACACACTTAGAAAGGCCAGACAAAGTGATAGACAAGAACTCAGAAAAAATGAAAGCGCTACAACAAAACTCAGAAAAATAAACTAAAAAAATTAGTGACCAAATGGTAGAAAATGAAGCTTTAAATAAGAGACACAAGTTGTAAAGAATTCAATAAGTGAAACTAAGTTCTAGAGAAAGTTATCAAAGAACAAACCAAATGGAACAAATCAGTGATCTCAAAGATAGTAATGCACAAAGGACTGAGCTGGAGGAAATAAGAATTTTTAAATAAGAATTTTTGTTGTTGTTAATGAAGCACTATAAGAACTACCTGATTCCATTAGGATAGGTATCATAAGGATAGTAGATCACCCAAAAAGAGAAAGCAAACAGAAAACTTACTGAAAGAAGAGTGGAAAACCTCCCAAAGTTGGGGAAAGAACATAATATATAAGTACATGAAAATAACACAACACCTGTTTATGTAAATGCCATGAGAGCAACACCAAGCCATGGTAATGAAGTAATTGAGTGCAAGACAAAGAAAGTTAAAGGGGGGGTGGGGGGGAGAGGAGTGCATCCATTGGACTTTCCTCAGACTACTAGGCAGAAATTCTATATAGGCCAAGAGAAAATGGAATGATATACTCAAAATACTCAAAGATAAAAATAAAGAATCCTATATCTTGCAAAATATTCTTTCAGATATGAAGGAGAAATAAAAACAAAAGCTGAAGGAGTTTGCCAACACTAGACCTTCTCTATAACAAATGCTGAAGAAAACAAAGTCAACAAAAAAATTGAGTAGGTAAAACCAGAAAAAGAAAAACAAAATGGCACTAGTAAACCCTCAAATAGCAATAATCACCCTTAATGAAAACACACTGAACTCACCAATCAAAAACATGGAGTGGCTGGAGGGATCAAAGGCAAACGTCAAGTATATGTTACACACAAGAAATTCATTTAAGCTATAAACACAATTATAGACAAGGTCAAGGGATTGAAACTGGTACTCCAAGCCAACAGAAAATTTTAAAAGGTAAGAACTGCCATGCTTGCATCAGATAAAACAGACTGCCAGTTCAAAATGATTGAGACTATATAATTAGGTCAATTATATATATAAATGATAAAAGACATTACAACGACCAACATATATGTATCTAGTAGAGCAGAATCAAAATATATAAAGCAAACATTAAGACCTAAAAGACAGACATTCAGAGCAACACAATAAAAGTAAGGGACTTTCTTGTCCCATTTATATCAATGGACAGATCATCCAGACAAAAAAAATCACCAAGGGAACAATGGAATTAAATGACAAATTAGATGGAATGAAGTTAAACATTTGCAAGCATTCTATCCCAAACACAGAATACACATTCAAAGTCTCAAAGAAAATTCTCACTGACAGACCTTATGTTGAGGTAAAAACCAAACTTATAAAGTTGAAATCTTATCAAATATCTTTTCAGCATAATGATTATGAATTAGAAATCAACCAAAACAAAAGAGAAAAATCACAATTGTTCAGAGAATACACAAATGCTATTAACAACTACTGGGTCAATGGAGAAAACAAATTTTACACGAGATCAGTTCAAACATCAATGAAATCAAAGATTAAAAAACAGTCAAATATTTAGCTAAACTGGGGGGGAGTAAATAAAATTAGAAAGAAAGGTTACAATAGATACTACAGCAATACAAGTCATAAGAGTACTATGAACAATCACATAGCAACAAATTGGGAAACCTAGGAAAAAAGGGACAAATTCTTAAGACACATACAACATTCAAGGAGTGAATCAGGAAAAAATAGCAAACCTGAACAGACCCATCATTAATAAGGAGATTAAAATAATAACCAAAGCCTCCCCCAAATCAAAAGCTCAGAACAGATATCTTCACAGTGAATTCTACCAAACTTTTAAAGAACATACTCATCCTACTCAAATTCTTCAGTGAAACTGAAAAGGAGGGAAAACTTGCAAACACATTCTGTGAAGCCCTGACTCTAAAACCAGACATGGATGAACAGAGATGCAAAGTTTTCAAGAAAATCTTGGCAAAATGAATCCAGCAATACAATATGAGTTATACATCATAAGCAAAAATGATTTTTTTTATTTTGGGAATACAAGAACAGTTCAATAAATGAAAATCAATAAATATGCCACATAAAAGGAGAAAAATGATATATAATCATCTCAACAGATTTAGGAAAAAAAATTTGACAAGATTCAATTTCCTTTTGTGATTTAAAAAAACCCTCAATTCATTACTTCACTACTTCAATGTAATGAAGCCATAAATGACACACACCCAGAGTCAACATCATACCCAGATGCAAGCTCTAAAATTAGGTACAAGACAGTAACATCCATTCTTACTACTATCATTCAATACAGTGCTGGAAGTGCTAGCAATAGCAATTAGACAAGAAAAGGATTTTAAAAGGTGTCCAAATTAGAAAGGAAGAACTAAAACTACCACTATGTGCAGATGACATAATAACATACACAGAAAATCCCAGACTCCAACAAAAATTTATCAAAAATCTTAAATGAAGTGGTAGCCTACAAAATTAATATTCAAAAAGTGTTGCATGTCTATATACAAATAATGAATTAGGAGAAAGAGAAGCCAGGAAAACAATCCCATTTATAACTGCACCAAGAAGAATTAAACACCTTAGAATAAATTTAACCAAAGTGAAAACACCTGTATACAGAAAACTATAAAACAATGTTGAAAGAAACACAAGATATAAAGAGACAGAAAGGTATCCCAAGCTTATAGACTGGAAAAATGAGCATCATTAAATGGCTTTATTACCTAAAACAATGCAGAGGTTCAACACAGTCCTTATCAAAATCCCAACAACATTCTTCACAGCAACAGAATGAAAATAATGAAATGTATATGAAATAGGAAAAGATTCTAAACAGCAAAAATGGTCCTGAGAAAAAAAGGACAAAAATTTAGATACCACACACCCTACTTCAAACTACATTACAGAAGTGATAATAACTAAAACAAGCTGGTATGGGAATAAAAAATAAGCACAGGGCCTCCCTGGTGGCGCAGTGGGTTAAGCAACACACTATGAAGCAAACCTCAGCCACTGAAGCACGAGTTCGATCCCTGCCTCCGGCCAGGGAGGGGACCCATAAGGCGCAGCAGACCTCTCCTGCTGTGTCCGCTGCTCCCCCCCCTCAGCAGTGTGTTTCAGTCAGTCTACCTGTTCTGTTCCTCACTGTATCTCCAGTGGATCCTCTCACCTCCTGCGTGACTCTGGCCTGTACCCCAGCTCTTGTATGCATAAATAAATAAATCTTTAAAAAAAAAAAATAAGCACAGATCAATGGAACAGATTTGAGAGTCCAAAAATAAAACCACACACATATGGTGACAGATGATTTATGACAAAAGAGCCAAAAGCTTACAATGAATGAGCAAGGTAAGGCTCTTCAATAAATGGTGTTAGGAAACATGGACAGCCACAAGCACAAGAATGAAACTAAACCACTATCTGACACCATAGCAAAAACTATTTCAAAATGAATCAAATACTTGAACACTAAGACCTGAAACTATAAAATACACAGAAAAAATACAAGTGGCGTGTCCCCTGACAGCAGTTTTAGAGATATATTGGGGGACTTGACTCCAAAGCTAAGGGAAACATCAAAAAAAATAAATAAATAGGACTATATCAAACTGAAACACTTCTGCATAACAGAAGAAACTTCATCAAAACAAAAAGACCTCCTACTGAATGGGAAAAATATTTGCACATCATGGTTGTGACAAGGGGTTAATATCTAACTTATACATAGAACTCATAAAAATCAACAACAAAAAATAACCTGACTAAAGATGAGCAGAGGATCTGGACACTTCTCAACAAAGACATACAGATGGCCAATGGGCACATGGAAAGATGTTCATTCTCTATTAGAAAAATGCAGACATAAATAGTGAAGTATGATCTTACACTGTGTAAATGGGTATAATGCAAAAGCAGAAAACAAGTATGGAGATGTGGAGAGAAGGAAATCTTTATACACTGTTGGTGGGAATGTAAACTGGTACAGTCATTATGGAAAGCATTATGGAGACTCCTCAAAAATCTGAAATTCCATATGAACCAGTTATCCCACTTCTGGATATTCACCCCAAATTTACAAAAAAACACTAATTTGAAAAACTGTAAACACCCCCATGTATACTGCATCATTAGTTATAATATCCAAGAACTGGAAACAATCAAAGTGCCCACTGATAGCCTGATGAATGAATAAAAAAGATGCAGTATATATACACAATGGACTACTGTTAAAGCATTTTTTAAAAAAATGAAATCCTGTCACTGTAACAACATGGCTAGAAAGACTTGAAAGGAATTATGCTTAGTGAAGCAAACCAGACAGAAAAAGACAAACACTGGATGATTTTACTCATGTACTATATAGAGTGAAATGGTGGTATATGAACCAAATAGAGTAAATGTAAATTCTCAGACTGTAAGACCAATTGGTTACCAGAAGGAAAGGGGGAAAAGGAGTAAATTGGGAAAAGGGGAAAATGGTATGGTGAAAAATATATTTGGACTTCTGCTGAGAACTTAAAATAGTATATACACATGTTGACTCTCAACAATGAGCACCTGAAACTTAAGTGGTGTTATAACGCGTATTACTTCTATAAAAAAACTACACACTAAAAATCTCATTGACTGCATCATAAAAAAAGACATGCAAACAGGCATACATTTCCTTGTTTCTTAAATTTATACAATTACAATTTTGACACTGATGACTACCTCCAGAAAATTATACTGTAGAACAAATTTTCCCAAATAGAAAAATTAAGCTAATAATTGAAAAAATACAAAATGTCTAGAAATACTACTTTACAGAAAATATCCAGGATTTTCTTGATAAAACACAAATGACCTTAAGAAATCAGAAAGGCATAGTAAACATAAGTAATAACTAAAACTTCTCTTTACACTAAAAGTAATATGCTCTCATTTTAAATGCTACTGGGACTTTTGCAGAAATGAAATTTACAAAAGAATGAAAGGATATGGGATATAATTACACACTTATTTATGTGAAGTAATTAACAGTAAGAATTGCGTCCTCCTTGGTGGCGCAAGGGGTTGAGCCCCCCATTGGGGGGCTTCTGCAGTCACTGCAGCATGAGTTTGATCCCAGCCAGGGAGGGGAGACCCACATGGCACAGGAGACCTCTCCTATCTCGCCCACAGCTTCCCTCAGCAGTGGATTTCAGTCAATTAACCTGTTCTGCTCCCCACTCTGTCTCTGGTGAACCCTCTCACCCCCCCAACCCCCCCACCTCTGGCCTGTACCCCAGCTCTTGTATGCATAAATAAATCATCTTAAAAAAGAGTATTTAAAAAAAAAAACAGAATCCTAGAGAAGAATTCTGCCTTGCTCACTTTACTACTAATTTACATTTGTAAATTATCTCTTTTTCCCCCAAACTCAACTAGACAATGCAGTAGTGTGGATTATATTTTACATATAATTCCAATACTAATTTTAAATTTTTCTTTTACTTGAAAAGTACTCCAAAAACTTACTTCCTTCAAATTAAAACTAAATGTAATTTTGGGGGGTCAAAAAATAAAGTGCAAAAGAACAAAATCACTTTTACAAAGGAAACAAACTAAAACTACTAAGTCAAACCGGAAACCACTTAGGAAATTATTCCCATCCACAGCTGCCAACCACAAGATTATACACTATAATACCTGAAACTATACCCAGAAATGAGAGTACCAATTGATATGACAAGCTTAAGAATTATACTTCACAGAATCCATGACATTTTAGACCACCTCAAGCATCCAGGTTATGAAAATTATGTAAAATTATAAAGCACATTCCAAATGTGACTTCCAAATAAGCTAAGAAAGTCTAAAACACATAAATTCAACCTGTATGGCATTAAAGACTTAAAGAAATAAATGTTCAGCAATGTAGCATTCAGAACACTGGGGAGCTTCCATAAGAACTTAGTTTATTCACATTTATTTCAAAGCCACCAAGGTAGAAGCACAGGCAAATGCTAATTTTTTTGGTACATATTTCAGTCATAACACTTAACATCTGCTATCAACAAAATTAACTAGTACTGAGTACATAAAAATACATATTTAGTAAACCTAAAACCTTTATTCTTGAAGTCTCACTTTACATGGCACTCCATGGCTAAATCAATTACCCATACATTAGTATGGAGGACACTAATGAGAAGAAAAGCAGGTCTGAGTTCCAATCATTTTCATGTATCAAGTATTCATTCAAGAATGAATGAATTCATTCATTCATCAAATGGACCACCACCTAACTGCTAAAATTATATAATCCATAGCGATAAATACAAAGACCTGTCTCATAGTACTTAGATTCTTATGGGTGAGACGGTATCAAGCATAGAAATAAGTACATATTATAATATAGTGACTTATAGGTAGTACAATTTAAAAAAAATAAGATTGGGACAAAGAAAAGATAACACATTTTTAACAGGGTGATCAGAGTTGGCCTTTTTGAGATAACCATCGGTCAAAAATGTATACAAGATCATAGGGCAGCAACCCATAATGCATATACACAGGAATCAAGACTGAAAAGAATTCTTGGAACCTAGAAGGATCATCATCCACCCAACTGTTTTCTATATAAAACACAAAGCATTTGGGTTTAAGTAGCCTTTAGTATTTTCTTCACTTGGGAAACTTAATTAAATCACTAACTTTAAGAGTTAATTTTCTGGGCCTCCCTGGTGGCACAGTTGGTTAAGCAACGTACTAAAAAGCAAACCTAAAAAGCAAACCGCGGCCACTGCAGCATGAGTTTGATCCCTGCTGCCGGCCAGGGAGGGGTCCCACATGGCGCAGCAGACCTCTCCTGCCTGGCCCGCTGCTCCCCTCAGCAGTGTACTTCTGTTGATCTGCCTGTTCTGCTCCCCGCTCTCTGTGGTGAATCCTCTCACCGCCCCCACACACCTCTAGCCTGTACCCTAGTGCTTGTATGCATAAATAAATAAATCTTTTTTAAAAAAAAAAGTTAATTTTCTAACTCTGAAGGGGAAAATTCCTTACAACCTTAGAGTTATAGCACCTCACAATGAGAATGAGACCTAGGACAGAGAGACCTCAGTTCAAATTCAAATTCCTCCTATTTGCTCTGTGAATCTGAACAAATTATTTGACATGCCTCCCTACTTTCCACCAAACAGTACCTATTTCACAAGGTTATTAAGAGAATTAAACATGACACTGTATATAAAATGTATGGTCTTAGAGCAAATAAGCTTTCTCATGTTAGCTATCACATATGTAGCAACCACTAATAAAAGACAGCAAATGAGCCTCTCACGCAGGTTCACACAGTGAATATAACTAGCACGTGAAATAAAAACTCATGTTCTTCAGACTCCCTAGCACCCACACTCTTTCCAATACACCTATAAAAAACAGCAATAAGAAGCTCACAGACAACCTTAGAGTTCATAAGGTCTAAGACCTGCTGGTCTCCAAACTACTGACTCCCAGCTTATTACACCACACTAGAATGTTTCCTTGGCAACTCAAATGACTCACTAGTAAGAAAATGTCCCACATTTCCCGGTTAGAGTGTAGCATAACATTAGGCCTCTTGTTACGTTCCAGGCACTGTAACTAGTAAAATATGTAAATTCTGACAATTAATTCTAGATGATACTCAGAGTCAACATAAAGAAAAGTGAGTAAGTGATACATTGCTCTCTAGTACTGGTAGGCAGCTAGGATCCTATACAATTTGGAAGCTGTCTGAAGGATCTCTCACTTGGAATTAACTGACATTCTTCACCTTGGTAAAAATACATGGCTGATTTCTACAGAGAGCTAAATGCTTTTGGCTAACAATTTACTCTCCTATTTACTAATTTCGTTCTTTAAAAATGAGAATAGGGTCTCCCTGGTGGTGCAAGAGGTTAAGTCACAGCACTGTGAAGCCGCCTGCAGCCACTGTGGAGCAAGTTCCCAGGGAGGTGACCCAGGTGGCATACCAGACCTCTCCTGTCTCACCTGCAGCTCCCCTCAGCAGTGTGTTTTAGTTTATCTGCTGTTCTGTTCCCCACTCTGTCTCTGGTGAGTCCTCTCATTCCTCGCACTTCTGGCCTGTACCCAAGTTCTTCTATGCATAAATAATCTTTAAAAAAATAAAATGAAAATAAAGATAAAAGCTTCTATGAAAACTAAATTAAATCCTTTAAGAATAACTTTGATGGACTGAAAAAATCTAGAAAGATTTTGTACTTGGAATGTTGTCCCAGGGCTTACATTTTCCAACCCAATTTAAACAAGTCATTAGAAATCACAGACAATACTTTTAGAGCATAATTTATAGAAAAAAGATCAGGAGACCCCCCCCCCCCGTACAAAAAGACAAGAAACTGATATAAATAAGGACAAATAAATGTTTTAAGTTAAAAATAAAATACTTAAGGTGCACAGATATTTTTAGTTTGTGCTTTAACCAACTTTAATTATCTAAGCACCTCACATGGAGACAAATCTCTCCCATATTCTAATATCACTCCCTCCCACCACTGGATTCCCCTACCACTTTTTTTCAGCTCTCTGATTGTTCCTAGGAAAGGAACTACATGTGTCCAAAAATGAGGCATGCATCACAGGGAAGAACTGCAAGATAAAGATTTATTAATTCCTCTGTAATAGATAATCCTGTATTGAGTACCTACTATGATCCTAAATCCTTAAGGAGCATCCAGACAAAACAACCTGCCCTCTGAAAGGTTACATTACAGCTTTTGGGGGTAGACAGATGAGAAAAAAACACAAGGATATTATATAGTTTGTATGACGGTGACAAGTGCTACTGTGAAAACAGAATAGGGTACAGGAATCCAACATAGGGAAGTTCAGCTTCATAAAATAATAAAGCATATATTTTTGGAAAACACGTGAAGAGCAAAGATTTGGAAGGCACAAGAGAGTTAATCATATAGGGCAAAAAATAATCTAATGAGGGGCAATCACCTGTGTAAAAGTCCTGAGACAGTAGGGCAGAGATAAGGGAGGACAAGAGAGAATAGGAATGCCTAGATTCTGTAAAGTCCTATAACCATTAGGACATCAGCTTTTACAGTGCATATGAGAAGTCAGGGTTTTTGAGAAAAGAGGTACGATCTTGTTATGATGAAATAGACAGATAGGTAGCTCAGAAGAAGTAGAAAGACCAGTTAGGATACTAACTGCAGAAATCTAGGCAAGACAAGAATGACCTGGACCAGACCAGAGCAGTAGAGTGCTAAGAAGTACTTTGACTCCTGATGTATTTTCAAGATTAAGATAGAGCCAAGAATGCCAAGTGTGAAGAGATAAGTAAGGCAGGGATGACTCCAACATTTTTTCTGCCTGAATGTTGGCTAGAACTGCCATGAAATGTGATGGATGAGGCTGCACTTCAGGCAGGTTTAAAAAACAAATGAGGAATTTTAGTCTGAGATGACTACTATTTGGGTGAAATGGAAATGCAAAATAGGTTGCATGAGTGATGTCTGAGCTGGAGATATAAATATGAGGATCATCTGAATGTAGGTATTTAAAGCCATGATACTAGATGACATCATGAGAGGTATATATAAAGAAAAGTAAACCAAGGAGTGAGCAGAGAAACTCAAAAAGCAAGTCCAGGAAGGAGGACAGTGTAAATAACTTAAATTGCATTTAGTGTGCAAATTATTTTGCTGAAACCAGATTTAACTTAAGGTTAAAAATCTTAATGAGCCTGTAGTAAAGATTATATATAAAATACTACATTTTTTTAAAAATTTGAGAATCTTTGGACATTTCCTAGGGATACTATTATTTCTCTTTGGTGTGTCTACTAAAACTAGTTCTTAGTAGTAGAAATATATTTTGCCTATATTTTTAACCAAAAAAAAAAAAAATTAAGCCTTAAAGGAAAAAAAACCCACCCATTCAACAGTCACACACATTTATAAAATTGTCATTATTTTGCTTTTACTAGTTTATTTTTTTTATTAAAATATTTTAAAATTTACATATACTTGCCATTAATTGTAATTCCCATGTATTCCCCATCACCATCTCACCAGTGCACCATCAC
>JAGFMF010011823.1:10621457-10639197 GCA_019455555.1 Galemys pyrenaicus
GATTGCTGAGTAGTATTCCATCGTGTATATGTACCACAGCTTCCCGATCCACTCATCTGTTTTTGGGCATTTAGGTTGTTTCCAGGTCTTACCTATTTTTTACTAGAGTTTAAAGTTAATCAAACTTCTTAGTTGATGGTACTTAGGTTTTCCTCCTTTCTTTTACAGAAAAATAGCTATATTCTTATCTAATTCAATGTTTTCTCTATGATTTGCACATAAACTACATTTTTAAAGTCAGAACACCCAAAGTCATATTCACAAAAACTGAAAAATGCCACAAAACCTTAAACACAAAAGTGATCACCAAAGTAATTTCTAAAAAAAAGACAATTGCTTCCAGTCTTTACCAAACAATCTTTAAAGTAACTGACAATAAACAGTATCCAGACAAGCAACCTGTTATCCCAAAAATTTGAATGTTCTTGTAAAACATGATCTTTCTACATTTCCTTACTACATATTAGGTCAGATTTCTAAGAAACCCAAACCTTCCTGTAATCATTGCATTAATTAACAATTCAAATATTTTACAATGTATTGTTGAGATCTTTTAAATTAAAACTTCCTCTACTATAAAAAATAATATGCCTTCAAGTTAAAAATATCTCTTCCACGTATTTCGAGTAAAATTCAAATTAAAAAATTTACTAGCAATAACAATCTAAATTCAAGTCTTCTAGAAGTTATGCCCCAAAAAGCACTCACTTCTTAGGCCCCTTAGAAAAAAATCATATTAACTGCTATTTCTCATACAAAAATTAAAATAATCTATGCCCCTATGGACAGCAAATTAAAGGCGATAACCGTGAAGGCTTGAGGTGAGAGAACCAAAAAAAACACGGTAATCAAGCAGAAGAGACTACTGATATTAAGGATGGATATAGAAAAAACTAAATTGAAAAATGTATTATAAATTAATGACTTAATAAAGCTGAACTTTACTCATCAAGAAAAGGTTAAGTGATATTCAATACCTTTACAGTTTTTAAATGCTTAACAATATTTAAAATATGTTCCCAGTAGGCATTTTATATTTCAAGGCTCAGTATGATTCTCACAAAGGTAAAGAGCACAGTTCATTCTCCTGATACTGTTAAGACAAACGGTGCCAAAAAATAAGAAAAGTCATTTCTAACCTAGTACTGAGGTACCTGTGGGGATATGAGAACGTCTTAAAAACTACAAACAATAAAACCAGCTATTTTTTGTTAGACCATTGAAGAGAGGAGGGAGCCATGTAAGAGTTCTCTTAATTTAAAAAAAATGAAAATCTAAATAGTAAGGCCAGTCTAATTAAAACAGATCCACTTAAAAGAGTATTCCAGTGTTTTGGGGGGACGATCAGTCGAGTATCAATAGCAACTGCCTAAACTGAATTGGAGACACTGTTGCCATTTGCCTGTTAGGTGAGGAAGGAAAAATTAATGGAACCTGATTTAGCCAAATCGATTTAACTCAAATTTTAAGCCAATTTTGAATGTTCGGTTCACCCTAAGGTGTTTGTCTTTTAGCACGCTATAGGTTTCAAAATTCCTCTAAGCTTTCCACAAACAATCTCAAAAAAACCCCACAACTTTTAACAGTTAACTTCAACTGTAGCTTTTAAGCAGTGTTCATTGAAATACCTGCTAAGGAATCTTTTTCTCAACAGGCCCAATTAGAGAATTTGGATGCCTCCATTCTAGAAAGAATGGCCGAGATTAAACATCCCGCTCTTTAATAATGTGCAGATGGACGAGATTAGGGTGTCGCTTCCTGCGTTTGGGGCTGCGCGTCTCTGCTGCACACATGCTCCTTCACGACCAACGTGCCAGGCTGCACACCCCACACTAAGTGTTTGATTGCCTCACGACTTTTCTAGACTGGCAGTTTGGTTTTTCTGCCGGGATTCCCAAAGCCAAAAATCTTATTGTTGAAAGCGGGAGGGGGAGGGGAGAATCATTAAGGAAGACACACCCCTCAGGGAAAGGAAGGGATAACTTCCCCCGTTTCGAAGGCAGTCCACAGATTTTTTTCCAAACTCTCCCCTCAAGTCGGTACCCCATCTCTAACAGCCCCCCACCAGGGCCAGGAAACAAGCAGCGGGCACTGGAAGGTGAAACTGGAAAGGAGGGGCGAGGGCCGATTCCCCAAGTATCTGGAGCGAGCGGCCAGGACTAAAATTCCAGCATGGCGTAAGCATGGCCCAGCTCCGGCCCAGGGACGCCACCGGAGAAGCGCTCCAGCCGTCCTGCGGCCGCGGCAGCGGTAATCCGCCTTCCTTCCCCGGGGCCCTCAGGCCCGGCTAAAAATAGGCGCCCCGGTCACCCCAGGGCCCTCTCCGGCCAACCTCGCCCACGGGAGACTTCCCTCGGGGACTCCCCAGCCGCGCCGTGAGGCGCCGCAGCAGAGCCGGGGTCGGGCCCCGTGTGGCTGATGGAGGCTGAGCGGCACCTCGGAGTCCCAACACCGCGGCGTCCGGGCCCCGGCAGAAACCCACCCGCGGCGACCGGAGCCCGAGGCCTACCCCGGAGGGCGGCTGCGGCGGGCGGTGTCCGTCCCCGCGGCCGCGCCCCCCACCCGGAGCAGCCCTCCCTCCTTCCCCTCCCTCCGGGAGACCCCGCGGCCAACACTGGCGCCGCCCTCCCCTCACGACCCCCGCGGCCCGCACCCGGGCCCGACGCGGCCTGCTCGCCCTTACCCTGCGCGGCCAGAAAAGGAGACCGGGAAAACGCGGCGGCGACGGCACTACAGCCCGGGCCGCCCGCTCCCAGGCGCCGCCGCCGCAGTCACTCAGGTGCCGTCGCGCCGCCCGGCAGGAAACGGGCGGCTTCGGGGCGGGGCAGCCCCAGCACGTCCCGGCGTCTGGGCCGGCAGAGCCCGGAGACCGGCCCCTTAAAGGGCCAGGCGCCCGCGACCTCGGCCCCCGCGCGCTACGGTAAGCCTCAGTCTCCGCCGACTCGGGGATTCCGGGGCTTTCCTCCCGAGATAACGTCCAGCAGCTCGCTGCAGGGTGGAGCGCGAGGAATGAAGGCTGAGTGGAATGTGTGCTCTGTCTCTCGCTCGCAGGGTGTCTGGCTCTCTCGCTCTCCTTCACCCAAAGTTGGTTTCGTCTGGCATGGCCCTCCCACCTAAGCACCACCTGGCCCCCTACACCGGATGATTTTTTTTTTTTTTTAACCTTAAGTGAATGGTCTTCGATTTCACCCTGCCAGTTTCAAATTCCTCCCCAGAAATTAACAGAAAACAAAACTTCCCGTTCCTCTGCCTGTAATTTTTCTTTGATTTCTTCTTTGGACAACCTTAGCTAGAAACGGACAGAGAAAACTGATTAAATAAATTGTGTGCAAATATTATGAAGCTGTTGTGTCTGCCACTTGGTGGGCACTCATTAAAACCTCAGTAAATAACTAGACGCTGCAAGGGAGAGGAGAGATTGGCTGGAATCCCTGTTTATCAGTTTGTTTGGTAGCGATCTTTTTGGTTCACTGGTAAATAAAAGGTGTTCATTATCATTTCCTATTGCTTAGCAATCCCTCGCAGAATGCCAGAAACTGCCCAGAACATATACACAAAACACTTCGAGCCTTCCTCAATGTTATGAGTTTAAAATTATTCAAACACTTTTAAGATGTGATTAGAAATAGATAAAATCAGGACTGTTCACTAACACCTCCCCCTACATGCCGACATAGGAGAAACAGGCGAAATCTTTAAGGAATGAACAGCAGAGTCCCTACACCGAAAGAGAATTCCTTCAGATGGACTGACTAAAAGTGTACAGTACATCTGACGCTTTCTAGAGCACCTCCAAAGTACAGATGAAAACTAAACAGTTTGCGTTCGCCGAAGATGAGGACTGTACCAGTCTTCTACCAGTCTATTCTCCCAAAAATGCGTTCTATTTTATTCTAACTTTAGAGGCGTTCTCTTTATTCTTCTCCTTCAGCAGCCCCTCTGCGGCTGCAGTGCCCTCAAAGTAATCTGTCTCTAAAGCAGAGCCAGAGGCTCCAGCTTTGCTGCAGAAAGAAGCCATTAGTCTCTTACTACAAAGGGGTGGATGTGTCGGGTTTTTACGATGGACTTCAAGAACTCCTGATTGGCTTACAAATATCTTATTTCCTCTGGTGAGTGTTAAAGCAGATTTTTTTTTAAGAGTAAAAATGTGTCGTTTTCTCAGCTTTAGTAAAACCACAGCGTTGTATTAGGTACAACTATGAATAATAAAGTAAGTAGAGTTTGAGGATTTGTTTTCCCTAAATATACTAATATTTCTTATAGTCAAGGATTACTTATTTCTGTGTTCCAAAGTTCTAAGCACAGAAGTATACATGTATCAGCTATTTCAGCTTTCTGGGTAACTGAAATTTCATTTTTTCAAAGGGAAACTGTTAGATCTGTATTCTTCATATGCTATTTATAAACATCAAAACAAAAAAAATTACTAGAAATGTTATGGGTGACATGTTTTACTAGGAATTAAGACTAAGTTTTGAAGTGTAGTATATTAACTGTAACTAACTTATATAATTAACCTGAGATATAATTAACCTTGGTTGTTGCTTACTTCACTCCAATGTCACTGAACCAGCAACTAATTTGCTTAAAAGGATTAGCACGTGGAGCATTTGAAATACTTCTAGTTATAACAACTAAGAAATTAAATTTTGTTGAAAACTATATCACCTGAAGAATACCCATCTCTCTTTTTTTTCCCCTCTCTTTTTTTTTTTTTAATTTAACAAAGTGCAATTTACTGGAAACTACCTTCTGACTTTTAGAGTGTAACAATTCTTTTTCTACATTTCCTTTTTAGAGCACATATCTGGGTAAGTTGTTTTTTTTTTTTAAAGATTTATTTACTTATGCATACAATAGCTGGTGTACAGGCCAGAGTTGCAGGAGGTGAGAGGATTCACCAGAGACAGAATGGGGAGCAGAACAGGCAGATCTACTGAAATACACTGCTGAGGGGAGCAGTGGGTGAGACAGGAGAGGTCTGCAGCGCCATGTGGGAACCCTCCCTGGCCAGGGATGGAACTCACGCTGCTCTGCTGTGGATGCTTCACAGCACTGCGCTCAACCCACTGCACCACCAGGGAGGCCCCCAGGTAAGTTTTAAGAGCTTATACATCTCTCTTTAGTAGAAAGAAAACAGTCTATTCCTGTTTTTCCTAGGGAAGACTTCCCAGATGTGGTGAGTTACATAGGTATTTGAGTAATATGTAAATAGCATAGACATATCTGCAGTGGCAAATCTACAAGTCATCAACAATTCTAGAAGAATATTTAGCATAGACTGGTACTTAATAGAGGTCTGTCTTGTGCCTTTGACAAACATGGGTTTCGTGCCACTTTTTTTATATGTATGGAGAAGTGGAATTTGTGTCCCTTCCTTAACCTGGGAGTATTCTGTGGCTGCCATGACCAACAGAATGAGCCAGAAGTAACACTGTGCCAAGTACTGGGCCTGTCTTGAATTAGAATTAGAATTGTTGATGTTAGAGTCCTGAGCTGCCATGTGAGAAGGTCAACTCCCACCCTGGAGAAACCATGTGGAAAGGCCCGAGACCACATAGGGAAAAAGATAGGCCCCGTTGGGCTCAACCTTTCAACTATCCACGGCAGTGCCAAAGAAACAAATGAAGCCTTCTCTAAACCAAGACCATCCTCATAAGCTGAACACCACTAATTATCCCAGTCCATACCACATGGAGCAAAAGAATCAGCCACTCAATCCCTGACTGAATCTCATATCCCATAAAAGTCTAAAAATATTTGTTGTGATTTGAGGATGGTTTGTTATGCGGTAGATAAACAGAACAGTTTTCTTCCAATTCTAAATAGTTGCAAGAAATCTTAGAGACTTGTTTAAGCAGAAGGGTCTCTCTCTACCATAGTTTATATAATCCCAAGACATCATTGGGACCTCTCAAGGAATTTGGGCAGAAATGGGTAAAGTTCATTTGTGGCATAAATTAAAATCATGAAAATTACTTTGCCTCCTATCTTCAAATCCTGCCTAATAATTGCCAATTGGCGGATTAAATGAATAGAGAAGAACCAGTATTCATTGTGTATGAGTCCTATGTGGGTGTGTAACATATATTAGCCCACACAATCATTAAACGATAGTACAGTGCTAGACTCACATTGACTAACCAGCTCAAGGACACCGTTCATGGACCACTATCTAACCTGAACCCAGCACTGCTTGATTCTAGTTCCCAAGCATGAGCCACTGCACTAAGTTGACTCCCAAGATACAAACCCTTAAATACACAAACAATTAAAATATGAGTTTTCACTTATATAGAGGTTTTACTTATTCATGACATCTGTTTTTCATTAGTATAAATAATCAGCAGATATACACCATTAAATTAAACCAGCAGTATCATTGGCTGCCACCCAGATTCATGTGAACTTGTAACTGAAAGACTGTAGCATGGAAATATGTATATTTTGTTCAAGCCCAAGTACACCTAGCAATTGGAAAAAAACAAACTTTAAAGCCTCTTGGATCCTTGATTCCATGATTATACACTTCCATTAAGGATTTTTATGAAATAATGAAATTGTAATCAATTTGCAAACCTGGTTTTGCTCCTCAACCTTGTCCCTTTCTAGTATTGTGACTGGATAACATACTTTACCTCTCGGAATTTTAGTATCCTTTCCAAATAACTGAGACTAAATACTTAGCACTAATACTTAGTGGGGAGAATGAAATTAAATCATTTATCTTTAAATATTTTTAAACTATGAAATGGAATAGAGCTATATCATTATAGACTGACCACCTTAATACAGATTCTTACTCAAGATAAATATTAAATAATATGTCATGTAGCCTAACTTATAACTGAGTAATAACTATCATGTTAGTTACTTTCCATCCTCTACATATAACTGCTAGTTGTGACAACAATCAGGTGTGATACAATTATACCCTTGTCGGGACTCCCTGGTGGCGCAGTGGGTTGAGCACCTCACTGTGAAGCATCCTCAGCACAGCAGCAAAAGTTCGGCCAGGGAGGTGACCCACATGGCACAACAGACCTCTCCGGTCTCACCGGCTGCTCACCTCAGCAGTATATTTCATTCAATCTGCCTGTTCTGCTCCCCGTTCTGTCTCTGCTGACTCCTCTCACCTCCCATGACTCTGGCCTGTACCCCAGCGCTTGTATGTATAAATAAATATTATTTTTAAAAGATTATACCCATGTCACAGTTGAGAAAACAGGTTCAAAAATCAAGTGACTTGGACCTCCCTGGTAATGCAGCGGGCTGAGCGCTGCACTGTGAAGCATCAGCAGCACAGCAGCAAAAATTCAATCCCTGGCCAGGGAGAGGACCCACATGGCACAGCAGATCTCTCCTGCCTCGCCCGCTGCTCCCCTCAGCAGTGTATTTCAGTAGATCTGCCTGTTCTGCTCCCACTCTGTGTCTGATGAATCCTCTCACCTCCTGAGACTCTGGCCTGTACCCCAGCTCTTGTATGCATAAATAAATAAATCTTAAAAAAAAAAATCAAGTGACTTGCCTAGGTCAATGGCTAGTAAGTGGCAAAATGTCTGAAACTCCATATTCTAAGTGTCTTCCACTCTTCCAGACTAATAAAGAAATAAACTAGTTTATAATTTGCATGTAAAGCATATAACAAAGGAAGTTGATATCTTTCCTCTCACCTCAGGCCAAAGCACTGGGCCCCTGATAAATAGAAAACATTCTTATCTCTAAAAACTTATCTTTCAACATCCTTCTTCAACAGCCACTTCAGTGTTTAAATGTTTGTTGTCCCTCTTTGTTGTAATTCTTCTATGGTTCTAATCTCAATCTTGGACATGTTTTTAATTGCATATTTAATTGTATAATTGTAAAGAAAAAATGAATAAAAATAAATAAAAACAAGGAAGTAAAAAATATATTATCTATAGCCTCCTATCTGGAGATAATCATGAGTAATATTTTAAAAATTCTTCCATTTTTAAAAATGTGTACATTTTATTATAATTATGATTGTAACTACCAAGTTAAGTAACAATTGCAAAAAGTTTTCAATAACCTGGTTTTTTCACATCTATTATTTTCTGACTTTAAGAAACTAGTGCAAATATAAAGGTATAGGACAAAAAAATGTAACAAATTATACTTGATTACATCCTAATGCAAAAAATATTATGAGTGATAATTTGGGGTACAAATTGGGGTTATTTGCATATAACTCGTTATTGGGTAATATTGGACAACTGTTTTATTATGTATTATAATACATATGGTTCCATTATATAATTATAGAATAACCTTGTTTTCTCAGAAACACCAGTTGAAGTACTTAGAAGTAAAAATCATGAATACATATTTAAATGATTTAGCAAAAATGTAAATGATTAAAAGTAACATGGAAAAATATAAACCAACTGTTGAGTACTTTGTAACTTTATAGATATACATGAGGCTATATTTCAACTTTTCTGTAAGTTCGAAATTTTTCAGTCTAATCTTAAGGAGAAAAAAAACTTACAGTTTTATAGAAAATTTGCATAAAACAGAAAAAGTATAAGCACAAAAATCCATGTGGCTTTGAATTTGTTCTTTTTTTTTAAGATTTATTTATTTATGCATACAAGCACTGGGGTACAGGCCAGAGGTGTGGGGGGGTAAGAGGATTCACCACAGAGAGCGGGAGCACAACAGGCAGATCAACTGAAGTACACTGCTGAGGAGAGCAGTGGGCACAGGAGGAGAGGTCTGCCTCACCATGTGGGTCCCCTCCCTGGCCAGCAGCAGGGATCGAACTCATGCTGCAGTGACTGTGGTTTGCTTCATAGTGCGTTGCTTAACCCACTGCGCCACCAGGGAGGCCCCTGAATTTGTTCTTATATCTTTTGTGTAGGTCACTTTTTTAGAAAAATATACTGAAAATCAGTCCTGCAGTCTCCTTTCTCTAATCCAGCTATGCCCAATCTTCTTTGCCAGTTCTCTCTCACCTCTGGGGCCTCTCATAGACATTGTTCACATAAGAACCCTAAATGATGTACAAGGTAAAAGAAGATTAATACAAAGCTCTTTAGTCCTCATGTGACAAATTTGCTTAGTAGGTTAGTCAGTTGATTAGTTTTAGCTATTCGATAAAAACTAAACTAAAAACGTGTTCACAAGTTGGCTGAGTAGCGTTGCATAGGAAAAACTCTCACCATCATTTCCTCTATAAGCGTCACCCTGACTTAGCAGGTTGCAGAGCTGAACTTTGGTCCGAGGCATCAGGCAAGAGAATAGGCATTTTGAGCATAACCATTACCACTAGTGCTGAAATAATTCTTAAATGCATGACCTGATGAGGGCAAATCAGTAGCAAAAAACAAACCTAGTCAGCAAATATTTGCAATGTGCACAGTTCCTGTTAGGCATTTAAACGTTAAAAAAAAATGCACTTATAATTTTAGTCCTCCAGAACGGTACTTACTTTTTAGACCATATTTTGATTTGTTGCCTTCAATTTAACTCCTCCGTGGTAATCCTTAATCACTGCCACTTCTTGCCCAATGATTTTCTTCCCCATAGAATGACAACCCTTTCGTTGACCTTCCCAGTCTTTGCTCCACTTATTTCTGACTACATCTCCTATTTACCAATTTCCTTTCATCCAGGCCAACAATGTTTAATAGCTACCTTTTGATGCTTCCATATATTGTTTTTGGAAAATGTATATGTATAAGAAAAAGAACTTTACAAGCTCCATTACAAATAATTACGTTGTGAAGGCTGTAGATTCATCTCTCTGGACGCTAATTCTCATGACAGAGCTCTGGAGGGCATTCCTGTCAGCCTTCTTAGAGAACTTACACATCAGCAATGTCCTTTCTATCTGTATCTTCAACCTCTTTCTTTACTAGCCCTTAGCACATTCACAGTACTCTCCACTTAAATAGGAATAAAAAGTTTCCTTTAAGCTCCCTACCACCCATCTACCACACCCCCTGCAAATCCAGATTCTGGGTTGGTTTTCAGACCAGTCAGTTAAAAGTCTCTTTCTTGACTGTATTCTCACTGCCCTTCAGTTTCTCCTTATACCATGGTAACCTACTTCTGCCCCCACAACTGGACTCTGAAACACTTGCTTGGAAGTCCCCCCTGGTGTACCAGGTGCTAACCCCTCCTGTCACATGACACCAACAATTACTTCTTGAAACACTTCTTCTTCCTTCACTTTAGTGTCCTCACCCAAAACCTCTTCTGCTCCCTTGGCTTGTCTTTTCCTTTCTCTAACTTCCTCAGCTTCTATAAGTTTATCTTCTCTCTCTGTATTGAGTTCCACTTAGCCCTTTTATTTTCTGATTTTACAATCCCTGCCCCTCCTCAGTTTACTCATCTGTATAGGAAGCAAAGTTGTTATATTTTGTAGGCTCTACATCTAAGGAAGAGGCATCTGTGTTGGTTAGTATTATTCAGAGAAATAGAACCAATATAATGAGAGAGAGAGGGAGAGTAAGAGAGCTATAGTGACCATACCTTAGGGGATAAGTCCAACACTGTCAAAATACTAATAGGTATATAGAACAATGGTACTTCATTAGAAAGGAAGGAAAGGCAAGGTGAAGGAGAAAGAAGGAGAGTGAAAGATAGGGAGGAAAGAAAGAACAGAACCCCACCCAACACTGCTGACAATGAAACTCATTTCACAGCAAAAAGAAAGAGGCAATGGGCTGAGGCCAAAGGATTCACAAGAAGAAGCTGACATTAAAGAATCATTGGAATAACAATCAAAAACCCAATTTGGTGACATGAGAGACAGAGATATACCTGGTAACATTAGGGTGCTCTTCTACAAGATGCAGTACATGTTCCCACTCACCTACCAATGCTGTATCTAACTCTGTTTTTGTTTTTACCCTATGGAGTATATCACAGAAACCAACGCAAAGAAATGGTAACTCTCCTCTTTATTGTAACTAGTCATCTGTATACAAAAATTTTGCTTCTAATCTCTGCAAGTTTAGAAGTCTTACCAGGAAACAGAACATGTTTATGTTGGAACTGAACAACAGAGAGAGGAGGGATATACACTATTGATTGTGGGTGATGGAACTGTGAGACTTAGGGGTGCTGACATCTACTCAGTTCTCTCGTAACAAGGGGGGCTAATTTGTCTGAGATTTTCCCAGCTTTATAACGCAAAGTCTCACATCCCAGCGAACCCTTTAGTCCCTGACAAACTGGGTCACCCAGACATTGAAAACATTCCACAAATTTGCTTTAGAGTAGATTTGGTTAATGTCAGACTACATTTCTCCCTACCCTGCCAAAATATGCCCTTGATGACACCCAAATTTGTTTTGTATCCCAGGGAGAAATTTTTTTTATTAGATTTATTTAATTATATTTGACATCATTTATAGTCCCCAGGGAGTTCTCACCACCATTTCACCCATGCACCATCACCTCAGTCCCAGGGAGAAATTTTTGACCATAACTTTGGCTTGCCCCTTCATTGGCTCACTTCTCCCCACAGACATCATCGTCATACTTGCATGCCTTTGAGGACCAACTTATGCTTCCTTGGCAGGTTGAAGGGGGAAAACCCTGGGCATCATGCACTTCAGCTCATTTATGCTGTTTACTCATATTTTCCTGGGCTCTGATGTAGTACTTTGATATTTTGTGTATGTGAATTCCATTAATCTAATTTTCCCAGCACCATGGAAAAATTTTACTATATCTGGAAAGAATCATAGAAGTCTTATAATCCAAACTCAAATATTTCAGGTTCATTTGTAATTGCTCTGTTATTTAAACTTCATTATTTTTCTTTTAGTTTATCATTTGTCATGCTCCCCAGTCATTTCCTGTACTGAACAAATATTACACTTGCACATTTAATCCAGGGAGTCCTTTATTTTCTGCTTGAATAATGATTGTGAGGTCTGACTTTCAAAACCTAGAAAAAGCTGAATGTTCTTTAGCATCTCATCAAAAACCATTACTCAATAAGGACTTGTTGATAAGAGACCCTGGTCCTCCAAGGAGTGAAAAATAAGCTTAATTTTCTATTGTGTATGGGTAATGACATCAGCAATTGTCAAAAGATCTGGTTGCAGATGGACTTGACTTACAGCGCCAACCACAGAGTAGAAGTCCAAAACCAAGATTAAGATTTATTTCATTTCAGATCAGAAACAATGGAGTTAAAACAATACCCTCCCACAAAAACCTCCATTAGTGTTCCTTTCAACCAAATAATGGGTAAATAGATCACTGGTATTGTGTTATGTTCTTATGAATCAGCTTTACTTTTTCAAGGACAAGAATAAAGAAGGGCAGAATTTTCAGAGACAATGAACTGTGGGTTTAATACTGAGCAAGGAATAGCCATCATGCCTGGGTTTGTCAGAGTTCACTGCCTGTGAAAACAGGAGATTTCTACTGTCAGCTAATAGTCAAAGAAAAAAATTTTAATGTTAGCACTTTTTTCCTTCTTTGACTTTAAAGATATTGTTTTATAAATTTATTTTCTACTACTGAGTGCATTGGGACAGTTATGAGAAATATGAATTCCCAATTATTCAGGAAATTGAAAAGAAGCCAAGATTATAGAAGAACCAAAGTCAAGAGCAACAAACTCTTTTCAGCTTTTAGCCTGACAACAGATAGAATGACAAGATCTGTACAATGCCCAAATCCAAGAATTACTGCACCACTGACAAGTTCTCGAAATAATTTTGTCAAAAGTTATTTATTGTTGGGAGAAGAGAAATAGCAGATATCTCTGAAAAATGAAAAAAAAAAGTTTTGGTTAAACAGAGTTCAAACCAACAGCTGAAATATTACACAGTTTTGGGTTTAAAGAATCCCTAAATATTCTTCTAGTTTCTTCTCATAAATCTTGTCCCAAAGGTATAGGAGTCTATTGTAGTGGTTAACAATTCAAAAATGTCTACAAAGCAAAAATGTGAATCTGGGATAGAACTGTAAAGCTCCTTTAGAAAGAAGCTGAGGGTTTCCATAGATCTCACAGAGAGAGGTCTTCCAAGGTTCTTTGTAAAGTTTTATTGAATTAACATTGGTTTATAACATCATCTTCAGGTATATAGCTTCATAATTTGATATCTGACTATAGAACATAATCACCACCAAAAGTTTAGTTTCCTTTCACCTTTACCAATTTTACCCACTCCCTAACCACCTTCCCCTCTGGTAACCACCAATATGTTCACTGTAACTAAGAACTTATTTTTGTTGTTTGTCTCTTCTAAGGATTCTAGAGCAAAGCTTACAGAGTTTCTTCATTTAAACAGCAGGGTTTCTAAGAATCTAAAGTCATTGACTCACAGCAGCTTCCCAAGGAGTCAGAGGTATATGAAAGTTTGTTTCAAAGAAATTTGTGGACTAGGCTTTAAATAATGGAATGGATTACAAACTGACACTCAAGAAAGCTTTAAAAGTAATTATAGCAATGCAATTTGGAAAAGACATATGGCACCTGTCGTGTCTTTACCAGCATTTCTCAAAGCATACGTCACAAATCGCTTGTGATTTGTATCAAGCTTGAATGGAGGGACAAGAGAAGGTGTAGAAAGGCATATCCAAGAATCAACACTTTATTTTTTTTTAAAGATTTTTATTTTTATTTATGCACACAAGAGCTGGGCCAGAGTCATGGGAGGTGAGAGGATTCACCAGACAGAGTGGGAAACAGAACAGGCAGGCTGACTGAAACACACTGCCGAGGGCAGCAGCGGGCGAGGCAGGAGAGGTCTGCCGCACCATGTGGGTCCCCTCCCTGGACGGCAGCAGTGATCGAACTCGTGCTGCAGTGGTTGCTGTTTGCTCCATAGTGCGTTGCTTAACCCACTGCGCCACCGGGAGGCCCTCAACACTTTATTTTAATGATTTATTTATTTATGTATACAAGAACTGGGGTACAGGCCAAAATTGCAGGAGGTGAGAGGATTCGCCAAAGACAGAGTAGAGAGCAGAATAGGCAGATCAACTGAAGTACACTGCTGAGGGAAGCTGCGGGCAAGACAGGAGAGGTCTGCTATGCCACGTGGGTCACCTCCCTGGCTGGGGATTGAACTCCTGCTGCAATGGCTGTGGCTGCTTCATAGTGCTGAGACTTAACCCTTTGTGCCATCAGGGAGGCCCCAAGAATCAACATTTTAGATAGTACTTATGAATGTTAAAGGTTGATATCCACTGCAAAAAGACCTACTCATCCCATGTGGCTTAGCTTTCTTTTCCTGAAATTACTCTGGCTTCCATTTCTCACATAATAGTCATAGTTTAGATTTTATGCATTCTGTACTTTCAGTCAATAGTTGTGGGGCAGTTGGACAAGGGCAATGTGATGTCTAGCTGAAATTATGCACACACTTTAATTTAAAATGGGTCACAGTTATAAATATGAAAATAATTTTCTTAGAAGATCACAGAAATCTTTACAATCTTGAGGTAGACAAAAAGTTATTAAATAAGAGACAACAAATAAGCATAAAACAAAAGATTAAAAATTGTTCTTCACTAAAGTTTAAGACTTTTTGTCAAAAAACTATTGAGAAGGCAAAGCAGAGTAGAGCTGGGGAGAAGAGATTTGCAACACATATACCCAACAAAGTATACAGAATATGTAAAGGACTACTCCAACTTTAAAAGAATGACAGACATCCTATTTTTTAATGGGTAAAAGAGTGGAATTAGGTTACTCGAATGGCCAGCAAGCATATAGAAATATGTCCACTACCACTAATCATATGAAAATTGCAAATTAAAACAAATAAATATAAAGGTGTTTCAGTGTTATTATGTCATTAGAGAATTGCAAATTAAAATACAATTTACTCCTACTACACACCTAGTAAAATTGCTAAAATTTAAATTTTTGATAATACCAAATGCTGATAAAAATGCTGAATAATTGGAACTGTCATATATTGCTGGCATAAGAAAAAGAATTCCTAAAATTTGTATGTAACCATAAAAAACCCAAAATAACAAAGCTACATTGGAGAAAAAAAAAGATTTCAAAATATATTCCAAAGCTAAACTAATTAAAATAGTATGGCACAGGCTTAAAGACAGACATACAGACCAACAGAATAGAATAAAGACCCCAAGTACAAACCCAGGTAAATAAAAACCTCTGATCTTTGACAAGCGTGCCAGCAATATATAAGGGGGTAAACATAATCTTTTCAATAAATAAAATTGAACACCTACCTTAACTATATACAAAAAATGAACTCCAAAAGAATAAAAAACTTCAACATATGACCTGAATCTATAAAGTTCCTTTAACAAGGGGGGTGGGGTGGGCCTCCCTGGTGGCGCAAGGGCGTTCAGCACTGTACTGTCAGACTTCTGCAGTCACTGCTGCACAAGAGTTCAATCCCTGGCCAGGGAGGGGACCCACATGGCACATCAGACCTCTCCTGCCTCGCCCACTGCTCCCCTCAGCAGTGTATTTCAGTCATTCTGCCTGTTCTGCTTCCCACTCTGTCTCTGGTGAATCCTCTCAGCCCCAACAACTCTGGCCTATACCCCAGCTCTTGTATGTATAAATAAATAAAATGTTTCTAAAAAATAAATTAAAAGGGGGGCAAGGGACCCTCCTTGATGTTGGTCATGTTAATGATTTATTTGCTATGACACCAAAAGCACAGGCTACAGGAACAAAAATAGACAAGTGAGACTATCACACTAAAATGCTTCTGTATAAAAAAGGAGACAATGGACTGAAAAGGCAATCTACAGAGTGGAAGAAAACATTTGCAAATTAGATATCAGAAAAGGGATTCATTTCTAAACATTCACTTTTAAATTTCACGTGAGGCCTATAATAAAAAGTCACAGACCCTGGAATTGTCTCCCCTTGCAATTTGTACAAGTGCATCTGGGACCTGATGGAGCTCACAGAGCACGAACCCAACATAACTCTGACTTCTCAAGATCTCTTGCCTACTGGGCCAAGTCCAGGTTGCCCAGAGCTCCAACCCAGGCTGAGATACAAGAGCTAAAAGCATAGTGGGGAAAGAGAAAAATAGCAAGGAAGTTTTTAACGTTGACATGTGAGATATAGGATAACTAACAGTAGTCTGCTTCTGCACACAAGCACCTCAGTGCATTCCAGAACTGCCATTCCAAAAAAATTAAACAGGAACTTCTGTTCAGAGACTGGCTCAGCCATGACCTTTAGATCTCAGCTTGGAGCCTCCTCTCCACTCCTTTCTCAGAATTCTCATAATGTATGGCCCTGGGCGTACAGCCTTGTATCATAGTTCTTTGTCATTGAAGAATGATGCTGAACAGTCATGATACTACCCAAGAGTGTCAGTGTGGTTGGAAAGATTAATGAAAGGTTTATATTTTGGTTTGTGGCTTTGGTTACTGTTTGCCTCTCTGCCTCTCAAGCTGCCCATTTCAATTCAAATTAAGCAGTGCTTCTCAGACTGTGTGTGCCAACGGGCTATATGTGCAGCTGCTGCCTTCCATCCATCACAGCCCAACTTACTCCACTCCAAGTTCCAGGTCAGCATTTCTTGATTGCATTCCTAGTCCCGGTCATGCTTCGAGCTGCCCTACTTCTAGCCATTCATCACCCAACAATTGTTGCTGTTAGCTGTCTTCTCACATGACCAGTCCTACAAAGCCTGCCAGACAGGAATGCCAGTGTGCTGGCTGCAAGCCAGGACGCTGGCCAGGATTTGTTAGTAATCTTACATATCATCGGTAAATGCCACTCGTGAAATCTGCCCTGAAATGAAATGTAATATGCAAATACATCGAAGCTTTTCTCTACAAAATCAGAAGGCAGTTTTGATTCCATACATGGGCTGCAGTCTATACCAGTGCTTAAGCGCACAGGCATTTAAGTCAGTCTAGAGGGGTCTGCCATAATCTTAAGCAGTTATTTTTGTCCTGCTCAGTTACATAGTTCTTAGGTTCATTATAAGAACTGAATGAGTTAATTTGTGGAAAGCAATCAGAACAATGCCTGCCACATGAAGCACCCTATAGGTTTTGCCATTTCTGTTCATTCTGCTTAGTATGCTTTTGTCAACTTCTTTAGATCATTTATTTATTCCATCAATCGATAGATACTGAGTGCCTATGATGTTCCAGACACTATGATCCACTTCCTTTACGGTAAGCTTTGGCAAAATCATCTGGAAACCCCTTAACACGCAGGGCTCATTGCGCTGATTGCTCCTCCCGCAGAGGCAGAGAGAACCCAGAGAAGAAACCACTGACCAGAGTGCCGTGGGAGGCAAATCTCTTGATTCCCAGACTCTAAGAATAGCCCAGGAAAAGCAGAGACAGACACAAGACTCGGAAGACATAAGGTCAACTCGGAAACATGCTCTCACCCTCTTTCCCCCGTTTTTCAAATACTCTAAACTTGACATATTCTCAGGCAGGGCAGGAAAATGAGGGTAGATAAGGGAGTAGGGAGGGAGGGGTACTGTATACTGTTCTAGCCAATGAGGCAAGATGAAGGTTTAAAATAGAGTTAAATTGATTCAGACATAATTACAGGACAAAACATATGGAATTGCTGATAATTAAAAATTTTTGAGTACAGAGTATCCATTTCACAGGGTTCAAACCATAAAAATGCAGTGCCTCTTGCACCCCCTGAGCTTATCTTTAAAAAGAATGTCTTGGGCCTCCCTGGTGGCGCAGTGGGTTAAGCAACGCACTATGAAGCAAACCGCAGCCACTGCAGCACGAGTTCGATCCCTGCTGCTGGCCAGGGAGG